>JXWZ01001458.1:0-89713 GCA_000956215.1 Anopheles farauti No. 4 | reverse complement strand
GACGCGAGTTTTTTTATACTGTGCCCATACCCGCGTTTAGTTGCATCGATCGATTATTCAACAGCGATGAAATGAGTGCGGGACACCGCGAGGTTAGAAGCAGCTAAACTGTGGGATACATTTTCAAACACTTATAAAATTGCTTGTTCCCCATGCGATCTAAAGTCAGTTGGAAAATGGCCTTCGTGTGCTAAGGGCTTATTCAGTGGTTTCGCAGCTTTTATACTACGAGCAAAGACAGCCGGCATTAAAATGACTTACTCAGGCTGTGCGATAATGTGTTTGCTAACCGTGTTTAGCAGTGTGCAGTGTTTCGAACGTTTGTCCCCGAGCAACACGTTGTTATTGTCCGAGTTCGAGTACGATACCGATATTCAGCACGATCTCGACCGCAATTTGTATCCGCTGGATGAAAGATCATACTTTTTTCATGGCGACTCGGTTGGGCACAGCATCCCCACCGGCTTCAACTTAGCCAATCTGCGACCCATATCACCGACACCTGCTTTCACGCTGGAAGATTCGTACATTTCACCAACGGATGTATTTCCGGCACGTGCCAAACGCGCCAATCGCCTGAAAGGGAAGACGTCGAAGCAGCACAAACGAGAACATCTAAAGGAACACGCCGAAGACGACGACGAAGAAGAGGATGAGGATACGAAAGCATCGGAGGTAGAAAGTACCGATGTGGACGATTACGCCGATCGTTATGAACAGTTCATTGCGAAGCACTTTGAGGATTTGGAAAGCAAACCGAAAAAGTCGGAACCACAGCGTAAGGCACCGAAACCGGCTAAGAAGGCCAGCGATGGCAACAATGAGGAGGAAGAGGAAGAGGAGGATGGAGATTACAAGTTCGATCGATTCGACTACTCCTCGTCGGAGGACTATGAGCGAATTAAGGCGGAGTCGGAGGAACAAAGCCGGCAGCTGGCAAAGGATCCCAAGAATTGCCGAACGTACGAGAAGGATGGTATGGTTTGTACTGTTTGTCACGATCCGGCCAGTGACAGTGCGTCGGAGAGCTGTGCGTATGCCACCGAACCGCATCACCGGAAATATGCCTACGTGAAAGAGCGCAACTATGACAGCAAGAAGGATGACCCGAACCATAAGAAAGCGGAAGATGAAGATGACGAAGATGAGGAGATGAACGATGAATCCCGGGAGCTAAGTGCAGAAAATCGCCCTGAACGTCAAACGGAAGTTACCACCAGTCTGTATCCAAACCCCGCAAAAAGGCGCATTGCATCGCATCCGCTTCGGAAACCAGTGTTGCGCACGAAACCTCACCAATCGGCTACGAACGGTGGAGGATATCGTTACCAACCAGTAGATTTGCGTTCGAATCGGGCCAACATGAATCTTCTCACAGAAGACACGGAAATGGTCCCAGTCAACGGGGAGGATGCAAACATTTACGTGATGGACTACGGCGAACAGGACGAGGTAGCAAAAGTACTAGCAGAGTTCAAGGCACGCGACTGGTCCAACTGCCGCAAAGGTAAGCGGACTGGCAACGAAGAACTGACCTGCTACCAGTGCACGGATGCGGCCGGAGTTAACCACGAAGAGTGTATGTACGTTTCAGAGTCACGCCTGGTCGCGTCCGAGCTCCTGCAGCCACCACCCGCAATGTCCTCCAAACTACGCAAACGGAAAAAGGTTATCGCATTGTCACGCGAACAGTTAGCAGAACTCGAACCACCGGCAGCCGGCATTGACGGAGATGTAGCGGCGAAAGAGAAGCAAACCGTCAAGCGGACCGTTTCATTTCGTAGCTTCATTAGCGGATCCGGACGAGGACCGACAAACTCACTACCAAGTGCAGTAGACTCCGATGGCGACGAGCGAGTAATTCACTACGAACACCACATTTCCCACGAGGTCCCGTGAGAAACGACGTGACTCGATGCGCTTTGCATGTGAAAGGCATGGGAAAATTATTCATGTTACCAATAAACGCAATGCCTGTTCCCCAGTTGTGATCTGCAACTCCTTGTGTTGTGTTCACTTTAACGTTGAACCAACAGCATTTTAAGATTAACTTACCAAGAACCCTTCGCGTCTGAAGTGTATCTTTGGAAGTAAAACGTATATGAAGCACCGTTTTTACCTGAAAAATGAAATGAATGAATGCTCTATTTTCATAACGCTACTTATATCTATGATTATAACATAAACAATAACTTTTTTGAGTACAAGATGTCTTTGATGTGTTGAAAGAAACAGTTTTATATCGATCGACCGATCAGACTTGCGAATGGAGGCGAATTAATGGGATTAGTGCATTCTGATTCTGACCCAAAAATTTGTTGTTGTTTTTTTTATATTGCCATGATAGTAGTAAAAAGGAACTTCATAAAAACGTATATTCCGATGTATCTTAAACGTTATTTATTTAAATCAAAATTTTATCAGCATCTAATCTTCCACTTGCATCAGCCCTTCTCACTTCTCTCTCCTCTTTATGTTTCTATGTATCATTTGTTGTCTGGCTTTGCACGTACACTATTTCCTCTTGTCTGTTGATAGTTTTTTTTTTGCACCAAACTCTCTTACTGCACCGTACTGGCTAGCGTTAATGCTGTTACTTCCCTCTGGGGGTCGTTTCTACTGCTAGCTAGTACGCTTTTCGTCTCTCTAGTTAAGGGCCACGTCACGTTTTTTTAAAACCTTCATGCCTCTGTGTCCTACGAGTTTGCGAGTTCCACCACTTCGGATAAATCCTGTGGTGGTTAATATTTCTTTCTAATTTACTTTAACATAAAACTGATCGCAGCACACGCTCAACTCACAGCGCATACTTTGCCGCTGCAGTAATTTGCGCGATCAATAAATTGTAGTCTAGTAATTGCGTTACTCATCATTCCACGTAGTACCATCGCCACGCTATCACTATAGTAGTGCATTGCATATGCGAAGATTCTTTTACGTACCGGTATTGTATTCTTCACGCATGGCTGTAAGCATTACTAAATGTTCCAAACAAAAATTATCTATGAGTTTATGGTACCGGTGATAGGGTGAAGAATTTAATGCAGAAAATTCAAGTTTGATTGTATAAATAAGTTTGTAATCCTTATCACCACGTTTCAATAATCCCACAGCTTTTATCCTGCATGCAGACGGTATGTGGTATGTTTCATGTTAGTTGGTGTATGTGTATGTGGTATACCAGTTGGTGGCGACTTACTGGGACGTCCGGCGTTTACACAATCTTTTTCCATCAAACCAATAGAAAGGTGTTGCACGTGTGCGCATCTTACCGTCCTTTTTTGTAATCTTACAATTTAAACATTAGGCAATCGTACTTTCGTCTCCGGGGTGGAACATTCACGTCTCAACGTCCCATGCACTCTCCCCAATGGATATTTTTGTTCAATTCATTAAAAACAACCATCGGTATCCTCTTTCCTTTCGCGTCTCCACTTTCCCTCCATTTCATGGTTCATTCTGTTGTATGCGTTCTATAAGTATTACGTGGGATTTTTTGTGTTTTTATCATGTAATATATATATATATTTTTTTTTTTGAGTCATCTTTATCCTATCAAAGTACTTTACACATGGTTTATTCTGCTGTTTTTTTCTCCTATCAGTGCGCTCCTAGTAACAAGGTGTTACGAAAAAAAAACGAAACAGTTTCTATTCCTAAAACGCTACCACTTAAATTAAATTGATTGTGCAGAACATTGCAAAACAAGGCAGCATGCGGCAGCGCGGCGTTCCACGAGTAAAAAACGCCGCACACACGCGCACACCGACAAGTGCCTCTGCCGGAAGAGAATGGTGCATTTTGACCATAATATAATGACGTCCCCGGGGTGCAGCAGAGAGTAATACATATCTCTACTGTGCCATGAAAACATAGTTCGCGTGTTGCATTTCTTCTATCGAACATAATTGGTACCTTATTCCTTCTGTTTGTTTCCTGACTTAAACTTCTCAACACTCAGCAATTCACAGCACGAAGGCTCGCGAAGACAAACCGCACTCATCAATCAGTGTAGAGTTCTAACTAAATACTCATCCTTCCCTGTCTCTTTGCCTCCCTCGCTTCCCACACACTCACACATCCACATAAAAGATTGTTTTTATTATTTTTTTTTATACAACATTTATGTTCATTTATCTAACTTTTTACGCTTTACTAAAAAAACTATCGATTATGTAAAACACACACTTTAGGCGGATGGTTATAAATAGCCACAACGGGCCATTGGTGTTGAACACTATCTACACCCAAAATGTCCACACAATCCATCTGAAGAATGCACATGAAGAAATTAAAAATTACCCAAAACCATCCAGTACGACCCGGGACCTCAGGCAATTGTGGATATTGGGATATAAGGATAGAAGGATGGTAATGAGCTTTATCGTTTAAAAAACTTCACGTTTGCTGGGGTTTGAAGGTCTGGATGTAAGGTAAGCAGATGGTGCAGGAAGCGATAATTTGGGCAGTTAATTGGATTGAATGCAATTTTACTAAAATAAATTAAACCTTCGTCATTTATATCTCCTTCCCTTTTCTTTTTCTCACTTTTAACTCATTTTACACACAAGTTTACTTGTACTGGATGTGTGTATATTGTGTGCATCCCTTACTATTTATACTAAAAGTACTGTCGTACCGAGTACTATAACATTACCAAACATAGCATTACAATATTGCTGCACTGTCCCTTGATGTGTAGTGTTCTACTCCAACGTTATAGCGTTGATAGAACTGTTGAAAACCGCGAAAAATAATATCTTAACATAAAAGATAATAGACACGGTTATTAATTGAAAGTCGTGGGATATCAGATAGAAAACAACGGCACTGAGTTTACAGTAGCCTACTGAGTTTTCAAATGTTTCCGTATTCCGGATGAAACGACTCAGACCCGCTAACGAATGTTAGTGGACGTTTGATCACGCTAGACGGAATCGGAATCATTGCACGTTATCAAAATATTCGAACTGGTGGATACAATTTTCTTCGATTGAATGTGAGCGATGTGTGTGTGTGTGTGTGTGTGTGTGTGTGTGTGTGTGTGAGCCAGGGTGCGAGGATGTAATACAGAAAATAGCATTACTGCAAGAACCAAAACAACAACAAAAAAATGTAGCTGTTCTACTGTTGATGGTGAACGGACAAAGCGTTGTCCCGTACCTAATATTTAGCTTCACACAAGCGTCTACACCATGCTGAGTATTTAGAACACGTAGTTCTCGTCAGCCATGTCGATTGCCCATCGGAACTTGTCGCGTTGTGTTTTATTGAAAATTTTCTCTATTGGTACTCCGAACTTTTTGCACCTGTTAATAAACGGGAAGAAACCGATTATTGAAACGCATTCACGATGTCTACATTCCCGTGAAACTCACCAAGCAACGGAGATACGAGGATCTAGATAGTTCAACTTCGAAGTGCCGAGCGCAATTGTTTTATTTTCATCTCTATCCGTTTCCTGCAGCTCCAGTTTCTTTAACTGCTCCTTTAATCTTTCCAACTGCTTGTTTTTCTTTTCCATTGCGGACGGATCACGCACATTGCTCTTTTTGAGATCCTGTACAAGTGAAGGAAGCAAAAGTGACACGGATTGAAAGTTTAATACCATACCTTACCACCCCGATACCATCGATTACACATACAGCGCTAGCTGACTGTATAATGAATTTCATTAATTACCTTCAGTTCCTTGGCGCACTGGTCAACCTGTTCCCGCTTGAGACGAATCTTCTCCTTCAGGTTGCCCATACTTTTCTCGTGCGTTTTCGGCACGGCCCGTTGATGGTTACACAAAATAGCCACTGCCCGGTTAGCACGATTGTACGCGAGCAACATCTCCGGAACCGACATTTTGGAGTCCGTCAGTTCCTCCAACTGCTTTTGCAGCGTGTACGAAGCATTGAACGTACGGAACACTTTAGCGGTAAGTCCTGAAATGATTAAAAAATGAACGAATTGATAAGCGTCATGCAAATTTGTTTTATGTTTCCCTTCTAACGTGTATTTTATAACATACGTACCATCCATCAATCCCTTCAAATACTCGTTTACCACAGTCGTATTAAGGCGGTCGAAAAGATCATCACCAGCCTTCTTGTTTTCCTTGAATAGTTCTAAATTTTTGAAGACGCGTTTCTCGACTTCCACCTCGTTGTAATAGCGAATTGAATCTTTACCAAGGAAATCGAATACGACAACGTTTTCCTTGCCGTTCAGCGAGTTGTGCAGCGTGATATGTTCGTAACGCAAAGAACAGCAACCCACCGTATCGGCTTGATCATCGTCCTTTTCGTTACCCGCTCTCAAGGCCAGTTTATCGATGAAGTACATAGCAACAGCACGCTGCCGAATGCGCATTTCCTTGCTCTTCCACTCATCACGATACGTGGCACGTATATGGTCGATGTGTTTCAGCAACCTTCGGGCCGTCTCATACTTCTGCCAGTCCTTTTCGCCCTTTAGTTTCGAGCTCGGATTCAGCATAATGTACTTTACCTGGCCCTGTACATTCTCCGTCCATGAGGCTAGCCATGACACAGCGTTATCGTGGCGCACCTCCTTCCAACGATGTCCTGGCGGTGGGGCAGGAATGTTGCTATCCTTCGAACAGTTAATGATGACATCCTCCGGCGTGACACGACGCTTAACCAGACCCATTTTTGGATGCTCACCACGACCACGGAACAAGCCCGGTGGTTCAATCTTGAAGTTGCCTATCTTTTCCTTGTGCCCGTCTATTAGGCAAAATCCATACTCCTTCAGAAGTGCCTCGTTTGCTGTTTTTAGTGCAGCCTTTTCCTCCTTCGAACGATTCCGATTTTGTTCGGCCAGTTGCGCAAAATGCTCCGCCATTGGACGGAAGTTGCATTTACGTAGATCGGCGATCCGTTCACGCTCCTGCTGTGTCATCATTTTACGCCAATCTTTGAAAAAGTTATCATTGAACACCTCCTTCGAGGTGTAATCATGGTCCAGCATCCGGGAGTAAAAACCAGCCACCTCTTCCGCATTCTGAGACAGCTTCATTTCTTTGCCATCATAAAGGAACTTGACGTGGCTGGGAAGCGGTTCGTACGGTGGTGCAAATACCGGTCCTTTGTGCTCTAGGAACTTCCATTTGACACCATCATCAAGCTTTTCTTCTTCCCACCTGAAAGAGAATGGTTACAAGAGAATTAATCAAAACCTACAGCGACTACGAAGATGGTGTTCATTTTCCCACCAAAACAATTTCCAGCCCTTATTGTTAGCATTCGTGCGCTTTTTAACTCTCTCCAAAGACGTGGTGGTATGGAAATAGTGATCTAAAGCATGCCGACCTTCATGGCTAACTATTCGACGTTTGGCAACGCACGATTCCGATTTGACAGTACAAACACATATTTTGTATCCATCGCAATAAGAAGCGTACGATGAACGCACAGCACGGAAAGCCGAAAACATTCACTTAACAAAATTCACCAAATATTTTAGCACCAGTCTTTTGCTCGGTTTATCTCACAGGTGAACTGAGCTTGGAAAATATCATTATTGTCAAACGCAATGACAGTTTCTACAAGCACATTAACGCCATCCAGCATAGAAACGGCAAAAACGCGAACTATTGCGTTTGTTGACAGTTCCGTCGAGGTAGACGGTACACGCACACCAGCACATTTACTCTCTCTTATCTGTCTAGCTATTCAACACAATACCAACAGCTCCTCGATATCACGAATCTTGCGCACTATGGCAAAATACACTTTACCACTGCATTCATTCTCCCGATTAGCCGGTGCTCTATTTTGCCGGCCCGATGTTTTCAAAACAGTTTCATTCTTTGCCACACACACCACACAAACAGGAACGGAATAAAATAAACGGTACACATGAACTTACCACTTCCACACTTCCTCTTCTGCTTCTTCCTTCTTTACTCGACCTCCTTTCGTTGGGCTGGTTTGGTTCGTTGCACCGGCCCTGCCAGCAGCCTGATATTTAAGCAATTAGGAAGACGAGAAAGAAAAGGATCAACATTTGTCAGTTATACATATATATATATATATATATACATATATGATTGATTAGGTATATCCTGTTGCCACCGTACGCGGTTATTAACAACGTTGCAACAACAGGTAGGTCATTCACCTTTTTGGCAGTCTTCGTTGCAGCCACAGGTTCCTTTTTGATTTTCGACTTTTTGTTTTGTTTCTTGCTGTCGACTTCATCATCATCGTCGTCGTTCGCGTCATCGGACTCGTATGACCGTTTCTTGTTTTTCTTTTTCTCTTTTTTCTCGGTCTTAATCTTTTTCTTTTTGCCACTTCCGTCTTCGTAGGATTCGTCCGCATCCTTCTTCTTCCGTTTTGACAGCGGAATATCATCCTCGGATTCCTCTTGGCCCGACATTCTCTCGTGCTTGATATCCAACGGCTCCAGCTTGATCTGCTGCTGATAATGTTCGTGCTGCTGCTGCATGCCACCAAAATATCCTTGCTGCTGTTGTTGATGTTGCTGCCGGTGCTCATGGTGACCATTCTCGGTGTTAAAATCGTTGTAGCGACTCTCTTCGTCTCCCTCGTCATCGTCATAGTCTTCTTGATTCGATGTGTTTTGCTCGTATGTTTCGACTTTCAGTGCGAACGGCGTCTCGTCGGCACGGAACTGCGACATCGAGTAGTCGCACGAGCTAGCCTGTGAAATGTCATGCATTTTCACACCACCTGCTCCGCCACCACCATTGTCAAGCATCGACTCATTATGCTGCGCCATATGACCTTCACCGTTCAGGAACGCTCGAGGAAGTACATCTGGTTCTACCTTCACTTCCGCTGGTGGAGGTAAATCATCTCGCCGCTGATCCTTCTCCTCCCGGCGCCGCTCCTTGCTTTTGGAGGACGATGACGAGGAAGAGTGCTTATCTTTCCTCGAACTGCCGCTGGAATGTTTATCTTTATCCTTGTCCCGGTTCGAGCTGCTACTGCTGCTCTTATGCTTATCTTTGTCCTTGTCTTTGCTCGATGAGGACGACGAGGACGACTTGTGCTTGTCTTTGTCGCTACGACTGCTCTTATCGCGATCCTTCTTTTCGCGATCACTGCGATCTTTACCATCCTCGCGACTGCGATGCTTGTCCTTCTCACGGTCTTTATCCTTCGAACGCTCTTTGTCGCTTCTAGAGCTTTTGTGCGACGAAGAGCTACTGTGATGGCTCTTTTCCTTGTCCTTATCCTTATTGCTACTGCTGGAGCTATGTTTTTCCTTATCAGACCGCTCTTTGTCTCTACAATATGATAAAATGGTAACATCCTGGGTCATTAGCATAAAACTCAAACGAAAATGTGGTAAACTGTTGTACTTAGTTACAAGACTCACTTTGACGAACCGCTGCCACTTTTCGATGACGACGAATGGGTTCCGCTACTGCTCTTGTGCTTGTCACGATTCTTATCCTTGTCTCGATCACGATCTCGATGCTTGTCCTTGTCACGGCTCTTATCGCGATGCTTATCCTTGCTAGAACTTTTGTGACTCTTATGACGATCGCCGTTTTCACCTCCACTACCCGAATGCCCGTTGGTCACTCCGTTTGGTCGCTCCGTTGTCCCGTTCATCAGCTTAGAAGAATCCTGCAATTAAATCGAAATGAGTTAAATTATATATACATCATTGCTTGCAAATTTTGTTCTTGATACTTGAACATGTCTGTAATATTATTCATATCGAAGCCCTCTCTTGGTTCGGCGACACTTAATGCGGTAGCAATAATTACCTACAGTCATATCACCAACAGGTAACATATCCGCATACAAAAGTTATGATAAACACTAATACATATTTAAGAATGCGCAACAGGCACTACGCTCAGTCCCTAGCTTAACTGATCGGTCGTATGCTGCAGCATAAGCGATGTTATCATTGTATGTGTATGTGTATTAGAGCAAACTACTGTTGAGCACAGTTTCATAAACCACACGATGCTTGTTCGATTAACGATTGCTAGCAAGATGCGATCTCACTCACCATGCGGTCGCCATGACACGCCGTAGCAAATTTGCAGTTTACCTATTTTAGAATCGGGTTACAATGCGTAAGAGACTTCCGTCGGCAATCATGCATGACCACTTCATTTCACTGTTGGAAACCGTGTATCATCGCGCGAATGTTCTACCCTTCATCGCACGCACGAAAACGCACAGCTGATCACCCCATACTTCCCCTAGTTGACCAAAACGAAAGCGAGAGGAAAAGTAAAGAACGAAAACAAGAACTTAGTGTAGGATAACACAAAGACAGCGCTATAGTGAAAGAGGTTATGAGGATGTTGTTGCTGCCATAGAACGTGTTCATATTTTTGCAACACAAGTAGGAAAAGGGATACCCCAGTTATCCATACACCGGAAGGAATTATCCGGTGTCCAGTTGGATAATGAAAAAAAAAATTATGAGCGTTTATATTACACTTTTCCCCTTCCCCCACAGTCACTGATAAAAATGTTTATTTTTAGTGGTTACCACATGATGTGTGTAAAAAAAAACTAGTCAGTAAGACATGGTTTCACGTCCAAAAAATTCATCTATAGATTATATTGTGTTATGATTTTTGCTTGCCTTAATTAATAAAACAGTAAATTATTCTTGCAATAATATCAATTGAATCCAAACTCTATGTGATAAGACCGATAAGTTAAACCTAAAATATACAAACATTGTAATCGGGCTTTACAATTGTAACATTTCATTCGCCTTGATTGAACGCATCACCGTTTGCTTTTGATGCGGCCATAGTACGAACTGAATTTCATACCTACCACCATGGACCAACACCACGCGATCGTGCATACCAATCGCACTCTTCGTGTTGCAAATACTTCCTCCTCTTTCAATTCAACCAGCGAGCACCAACTTTTCGCTGATAGTAAAATGCACCAACACCCGCCACTCGTTAACATGAGCAGGTTTTGCTTGAAAAAAGAAAACATACACATACGGCCTGTGGCAAAAGAAGAACGGTGTTATGCATTGAGCGTTTTAAAATACATTTCACTCTTCTCTTTCCGTTAAGCGCAAGACGAAAAGACAGACAGCCACTTGTACGCTTGTTGCCCTCGGTTAGAAAATATATCGACGACTTATTCACCCTGCCTGCCGCGAACGCAGGTGACCTTTCCGTCATACCTCACAAAAAACTAAGATAGTTTATCACTTCCCATACAATGCCAATTCCATCGACTCCATTCCACGGTTAACGTACACATAATTTTACCAAGTGCCAACCAAGGTGCGCCCATATCAAGAGTCCAAGACAAGAGAAAATTTTCTAAGTCCCAAAAAAAGTTGGGACTTAGACGAAAATTATCGAAAAAATTAACCCTCGTTCAGATGATAGCATTTTGTTTAAAACGAATTTTGCACCCACTTTCAGCTCGCTACGGCGAACCAATGCGAAAATATTCAATATTCAATTTTCCTGCATCGCAGCGAGCGACGTGGGACTTAGTCTCCGGACGCCATTTTTCTCATTCATTCGCTCGCTCTGCGAACACATCACACAGCGTACAACACAGGCAGCCACCGAGGACTTAGTTGAAAAACGCATGACGGCTCACTCGTTAGGGTGAACACACGGAAGGGTAATGCGGCGTATATAAAGATTGGACGATGGATATGTCGTAGAAGATGATATTTTCCTATTTTCCACATCATATATCTTACACATGGGAACAAAATGGGTTGCTATCCTTCGAATAGTTTTTAATTTTTCAACCTGGAGGTCGTTGATTTTGTACTATTAGTGTGACAGGCACACGGGATGGATGGAAGAGGGTTGTCCCTTCTTTGTGTTTGATAAAATGTGCACCTTTGCCGGATGATTCAGCCCAGTTATTACGCCGAACCCGTAAAGGATGCGTACAAAAACGGGCCTCGGTTACGAACGACCGGGAATCCCATGTGTAGGCCATAAGAAAACTTCGAGAACGATTTCATCTCGCGACCACCGAGCACGGAACACTTGCTTTTCGTAACACAACGCTATTTTCGTAAAACCCTGGTAGGTCTTAGTTATAATAATCACGGACACTTACCGCTGACGGAGGAATTGCCGTGTCCACGCTCATGTTGGCACTTTTTCCACAGCGCTGCGAATTCAGAAAGCAATGATTTTTCGGCGACGGAAACGACAACGACGACGACGACGACGGCCGTGGTGATGGCGATACAGAGAGAGCAGTTTATTGAGAAGCAGTTTATAGCCGTGAAAATGTTGTGAGCAGAAGAAATGTCAAACCGTACGAGAGAAACATCAAACTTTACTCAGCTCGCGGTTTCGTTCCAGTGGATGAAATGCGATCAACATAAACAAAATATATAAACTCTTTTATCTCGTTCGTGAGGTGAAGGAAGTATTAAGACCATTTTCGTAAAATTTTCGTAATGCTTAAACTTAGAGTGCATTTTTCAAATGCGTCAAATATTTATGCTTAATAATGCTTTCTTTTTATGATCCTAGCTACGACGTTACAATTCGTGTATATAGCTCCATATTCAGTGATTCAACAAGCCGGATTTTCGAAGAATTTAATTGAATGATAATGTATTTAAAAGATTTATTTAATAGTGTTTCGTAACACTTCAATCATAAAATCAGTTTCTTTTGTTGCAAACTTGTAGCTGCATTTACAGTTTATTGTTTTTGTATTTTTATAAAGCATTTGAAAACGCCTGTACACGAATACTTATCGGCAAACCGAAAACATAAACAGGATTGTTGCTGCCCAAATTGTATTTTTATGTGTCTAAGCTAGAATAGAATAAACATCTCTTTCGTACTCTCTCGGAACAAATGTCCCTTTCCTTGATGGACCAATGTTCGTATTCTGTTTTAGGTGAAGTGCGTGTGTGCGCACAGTACACAACATACATCACACTTTTAGCGCTGTGCCTGCACTTCTGGAATAGAATTTCATATTTAACATTTTACTTATTAGCTTTTTTGCCATTTGCTGGTCAATATCGACCTAGGTGGTTTCTGATTCAAGCCGTTTCTAGACGTTTAGCGATCCTATCAGCACCATTGTCAATTAGCTTTATTGTCAGTTGACTGACATTTGACTCATACAGAAAATAAACAAATCGCGCTGGATTTCATTGGTGGCACGCGTATTTACTGCTAAATAGTGATGTGGCGCGTACAATATCGATAAATAATTAATGTAATCTATTACTGCACAAAAGAAATATAATTAACAATTTTCGATCATGAATGTAAATAAACATGACAATACGCTCCCACGTTTTTGCTCAGTTGACTCTACTCCATCGCGATATTCTGTACAGACTGAGCTACTTTTCACACCGATCGTCAAAATCGAAATCGCTTCATTGCTATTGTTGAAGCTTGGTTGAAAAAGGTATAATGAAAAAAATCAGGAAAATTTGGTATGATTTTTCATCACCGCTGGAAATTTGTATCCGTTGGTTTTCTTTTTACCACTCGGCAGGACTTTCGATGATGTTCTAGATCGCTAGAAAGTTGCACAAAAAGTTGTTTCCATTTACAAAGGCACAATTCGCAACTGTCAGCAAAACGCATAATTTATTCTTGGGTGCATGCCAAAGCAAATGACAAACACAAAACCGTACGCACGTCACAACACATCTAGGAGAACATTGACGATTTGTGTCTCAAAAGAACTTGGCGGATAGGGTTTATTTTGCGATAAAGTACATTATTTCTCGGTTCGTAAATAATGAGCGAGAAAAAGAAGGCTTTATTCATTTGCCTGGGTAAGTTCAATTAGTAGCTTAAAAAGCAATGCGTTTTGACCTTCCAACCTTTCAGGAAACATCTGCCGATCTCCGATCGCTGAAGCAGTTTTTCTAAAGGCCATCGACACTACCGGCGTTGCGGATCGATGGGAAGTAGACAGTGCCGCAATCGGATCATGGCACGTAGGGCGTAATCCGGATCACCGGGCTTTAGCAACGATGAAAAAGCATGATTTACCATACAAAAACAAAGCGAGACAAATTACAAAGGCCGATTTTGAGCACTACGATTACATTTTCGGCATGGATCACGAGAATATTTCTGACCTAAAAGAACGGGCACCAAATGGAGGGGGTAAGGCGAAAATATTATTGCTTGGTGATTTCGATTCGCAGCGTGCGGGTGCTATTATACGCGACCCGTACTATGACAGTGGTTCGGACGGATTTGAAGATTGTTACGTGCAATGTGTACGATGCTGTGATGGATTTTTGGCCAAAATCCAGAAAGGTGAAATTTAAAATGCATTTTGGTTGAATTTATTAGAATTGTATATGCTATTTGATTATAACTTTTCAACTTTAACTAATTTCATTCGTCTCTTGGTAACATTCATAAGAAAGAAACACAATAAGTTTGAAAAGCGAAATGCTCTAGGAAAGTGACCTAAATCAATGTGCTGAATGCAGTATTTTTAGGTGTTAGTTGCTCTATTTAATTAAAAATTGTATAAAACATTCTTTCGGATTAACCACGCTATTGAAATGATGAATTTACAGGTCCTTTTTAATTATATTTCCTAATAACTTCCGATTTCGTTTAACTTGCTTCCCGTCCACGCCATTTCTGATACATCGTGCCGTGTAGACCTTTTTGTGGTGTTTGGATAAGTAGTATGGTACAATATTTCTCCACAAACAGATAATATACTAATTTATTGGTACGTGGTAACGGGTGTTAACGAACTTGATAGTGCCCACGGTTCTGTAAAGATTTTCGATAAAATTAAGTTGAGTCAGATGGTCTGTAAAACACCTGAGCAAGCAGTTACCAAGGTACAAGGGATTGGGATTGGGAATTATCTTGCAAATCAACAAACCAAGCCGCTGTATCTTGAAGTCGACACAGTTCATTCCTGCTGCCACGTCTTGACTACATAAAAACGTCTTTGATGTTTTTAAATTGACGAATCGATAAATCAACTGGAAGATCGAAACGATATTGCGTCAAGCGGTCTAACGTCTTCAAGGCATCACGGAAGCCTGTGTTAGCCACATAGCTCCAGCTGGAGTAATGCGCACTGACTAGCTCCTTGCACTGGAATACAAGAAATAGCCACTGTGTTAACTTCTGAGCGCTACGGATTGATTAGAAGAAAAAAATGTAATTAGTTCCCAGCAAGAGTTCTACCCAAAAGGGATTACTTACTTTAGACCAGCGCATATGAAAGCTTTAAATTGTGAATCGTAGCTTCGTTTGTAGGGGCTATGCAATGCTACAATCGATCCAATAGTGCTGAGGAGGCTCTGTTGGATGAAAATAATAGAAATTAAAGAAATGCATACCCATTTCTTAAAGCACACCTATAGTACCTGCTTGTTCGACAACGGCCTACCGTCCACTATGTCTAAGTTGAAGCTTTCCGATAGCTTTCTTGCTGGCGTCGAATTGTAACTGTCTCCGTTTTTAATGTTGTAATACACCATCAACAACTCCCAAGCATGCATTTCGGCAGATTCGCTGCTAGTGTCGAACCGTTGTCCCGTTTCGTCATCGTCTTCATCATCTAGCTGGGAAAATAGATTTTCTTCCGTGTTGGAACTCGAAATGTCCTCCTCGCGCGAAAATTGTTTCTTCGGAGCTGTAGTAGTTGCTCCTACATTCTTCCGTTTTGCTTCCGATCGATAGAAACCGTCGTTTGACTGTCCGTTCACCGTGGAACGATGGTGAATATCGCCATTGGCGTTGCCAGTGGATGAAAAGCATCCGGATATGAATGGTACCAAACTGTTACTCGTGCTTTCGGAAATGCCACGCAATCCGTGCTGCATCAATCGTTGGATCGTTTTCGCCAAACGTTTGCGTACCAGCAATGTTAGCTCGTAGTTCTTCCCGTTGCCACGGCTAGGACGAACTGGATCGTCATCATCTTCCTCAATATGATCCGCTTCCTTGGCCGGGATTTCGTTTTGCAACGTTAGAGCGAGCGAGGCGATCTCTTGCACGTCGTACTCTAATCTTGCTCGAATGTCGCCCCAGCAGTTTTGTCGCGTCCGAGCCATCATTTTCGATTGATAATTTGCTTCACTGCTACGATGTTCGCTGCCACAGTTGAACTGCGACAGAGCAAACATTTGTAACAAAGTACCGGCCTTATCCATTAACCCGAACGCTTTGCTATTAAAGGATTCTCGTTTGGTTGCCGCTTGACTGCTATTGCTAGATGAACTGTGTGCGGAGTCCGGTTTCGAAATCGAATGGCGATCTGGAATAGGCACTCGTTGCGTTCGTTCATCCTTGACGGAAGCTGTTGATTTTTTTTGGGTCTGCTGTTGTTGTTGTTGCTGTTCGAGAAAACGTTTTTTGATTTCAGCTTTTTCATTCGTCTGCAAGAAGCTTATAAAACGTTCTAGGTCCTGAATTTGCGTTTTTAGTTGCGTTACCAGCTGTTCCTTCATCTTGAGAGGATTCACCAGCTCATCGAGCGCACTGTCCACCTGCTGCCGCAGATCTTCCGAGGTCAGCTGTGGCAAATCGAGCTCGTTCAGGTTAAGGTTGATTTTTTTCTTTATTTCCTCTATGATCACTTTCTGCTTCTCTAGCAATATCGATTGCGGCAAAATGCCGGCACCAGATTCATACGCATATCGCTCCAGATCCATTAGTTGCGACTTCAGTTGCTCGATAAGTTCGTGCTGCTTTTCACGTAAGTTTTCTACCGTCTCGGGGCTCCGATCGAGATTTGCCACAATCTCGGGTATGTTTTGCTTGACCGGATTCTGTTGAATTTCCGGTATTCCAAGAAAGGCAAATTCTTCCAAGTTTTTCAACAACGAATCTCGTTCCTGTGGTGGTGCCTCGACGATCTGTCTTAGGCGCAGTTGCACCTGTGCAAAGTGCGACGTAAGTGCTATCAGGTTTGACGACAGGACTTCATGCTCGTCCTCCAGAGAACGCAGCCGTTCGCGCTCCACCGTACCATCCGGCAGGGCACGTTCGTCTGGATGATCGATGGTGCTTTCATCGGTGAGGCCTTGATTCGATTCGGAGCTGAATGCGGAATCAAAGTCGAATTCGTCCTCCGATGCATTTCTCAGTCGGGACTTTTCGGGCTCAACGAATAAACCAAACTTAATGTCATCGTTCCCATCATCATCAACATTGCCACATTCTTCATCAGCTTTCTTGTCTACGCATGTACGTAGGTTATTTTGATCTGGTAGGGAACTAACCTCGTCGATTCTTATACCCACGGACATGATATATATACTTTTTTTTATTATCACTCTTTGCACTTGCCAGATTTCAACCACAATTTTGTCTTTTCAGCCTACAACAGTGATAATATTTCAGTATTCAAAGCATTACTTTAGGACACCTGTGACGCTCATCTAAAAAAAACGCTTTCATGCGTGGGCGCTAGAATGACGTAGATTTATGCATAAGCGTTCTTTATTTTCACTGCACCATATGCATCGAGCTAATTGCTTCTGTTAGCTGCTTTCACTACTAAAGCTTCGTGGTAACGCTTATAAAACAGTTTTTTGTTTTTGTTTCAAACAAGCACAGCTAAACTTTTCAGTTTCAAATGAAACTGAAATCCTTACATCGAACCAAATGCTGCAATGGTGGAACTTGTATAATATACCCTTCCTCACGGTACCCGACCAATTCCACAAAACATATTGACATTTTTATAAAGCTGTTTGTTTGATATGTTCCAAGTGAAGCTACGCGCATGTGCACCATTGGTAGCAGCAATAGTGGCACTCGGGAACCACGTGCGTACGAACAATTGCTTAAAGAGAGACAAAACAAAAAAAAGCTTTAATCGTTGACGTTATCAGCACGATTTCCGTAAAGCATTACTTTTCATTGCTATCACGAATTACGAATTATACCGCAAAATTTTAAACTGACGATGATAGTAATCGAAAATAGAGATATTTGTTCAGCATTAGAAATAGTACTGTAACTCAATTTAACTATATTTTTTCACAATTGTAAAAATAAGTTTACATTATTAATAAGTATACAAGCTCTAGACTAAACAAAAATCGATAGAAAAATGGTTTTAATACACAATAATACTATTTAAATGTTGTTTTAAGTAGGTTTCATGCGGTTCAGTACAGTTTTTCATTACAATTACGGTTGTTTAGTTATTATAAATGCGATTTGTTGCATTATAAACAGACCGTATTCACGCACAATCTAAAAACAATCTAGTGGTACGCATTTTAACATCGTCAAATTTGAGTTTGTACAAAGATTATTAATTATCTTCGTAATCACAATGATTAACAGAACGAACACAACTGGTGATGGTCATTGGTTAATGTTGAGATTTTTTTTATATATTCCATAAATTGAATTGAACCTTCTATATTCTATATAATTACACGTATAATCTTAATCAGGTATATACAGTACATAGTCCTGAACGAATTTGCCCTATCACATACCTATGTAACGATTGGAAATTTTCAAAAAAACATGATTTTTACACTAACTAAAACCAGACTTTGTTTCGTAGATTTTTATATATTTTATGAGAAGAATTGGTTACAACATCGTAGGTGGTTAGCATTACATATTCAAAAAAAAATTAATGGTAGCGTTTCTGTTATCCCGACCATTATTCGAATTCTGCATCCGTCGAAGGGAAGCTCTAAACTTCACTTTATTCAAGAGTTTAATTCAATTTTTTTACGATCAGTTGGCTTTTTCTGTTTTGAAGATGAGTAAAGTTTCACTCCTTCGATAACCATGTTATGGACACGGATTTTATGTTGCGTCAACATGTAGTTAAATCTGCAAGAACAAAGCGTGTCGTCAGATAAATGTGGCATTTCAAGTGAATGGTCAATTTTGAGCATAACACACTTACCTGTAGCCTTTACCGCAAATCTCACATACAATCCGATCGCCAGTATGCAGCATCATATGTTGTTTCAATTTGTGCGGAACTTGGAAGCGTTTACCACACACCTTGCAACTATGCTTTAACGCCGTACCTTTATGCATGCTCATATGTCGCTGTAGTCCCTTTTTCCAGCTGTATCGTACTCCACAGATTGTGCACGGAAAAGATTTTCGCTCGTGTTTTGACTCAATATGCTCCACGAGGGCTCGGCGAACTTTAAACTTGTGACCACATATGTTGCATTGATGTTCACGCAACCCACTGTGTATTATCAGGTGTGTCTTGAGTCGATGCAGCGTCTTTAGCGTCTTGCCACACACCTCACAAATGTGAGCTTCTTCTTCTTCATGCTTTTTATCTGTCCTTTTGTTTGGCTTTTTTGTTTCCTCCTTGTCGGAGCTGGTTAAGTCAGCTGTAGTTTCTGGAGAGGAAGAATCCTCTGTGTACTCTATGGTGTAGTCGTCATGTATTAGCTGCATTTCGCACTCGTCCAGCTTCACCTGCTCTTCACATTCGTCCTCAGAGATTTCAGGCTGGTTTGAATGGGATTCAATCACTGGAAATTCCTCAACATACGATTCGCACACGTACCCATTTGGAAAATGCTGTTCTATGACCTGCCCTGTTATCTCGTCAATTTCAACTTCCTCACATTCTGGTGGTAAAGAGTCCTTGGATAAAAATACTTGCTCATCATCTTGTGCTATTACGCTCCTGGTTTCCTCAATATTATCGAGCTGCTTAACATTACTAACATTCGGTGGTAGTTGATCCTCGCTCGCAGCGTCGTTATTGAAAATTGTTTTCAAAGTTTCCTGGGCCTCACTGCATTCTTTCCAGAAGGTGTAAACAATATTGGACGTCTCTTTGCATCTGTGACATACTCCAAGTGGTAATGGCCCAGTAGTAGACAGCTGTAACTGCGGGAGAAGTATCTCACCCAGCTTTACCAGCAGCTCCACATCCTCTTCCAGATTTGTCGACTGCATTTGACCGCATAAGCGACAGAACACACGGTGCAGGAGAAGCTCCTTTTGTTGAGTCGCTGCCTCTAATGGAGAATCGTGTTTCGGCTGCGGACATTCTACGTTTAGCGTGGGCAATGCTCCCAGGGCCAGTCGTGGCACCTTGTATCGTCTGTTGATAAGATGTTTCTCGAAATGTTCTTCGCAGATCAGGACTTTGTTCGGTAGTCTATCCAAACTTATTACATTGATCCAGCCTGATTTTATCCACCAATTTTCAAATTCTGGCGTACGGGTGAAAGGAAAAACAACGAAATCTCGCGTTTTGGGCACACACTTGGGAAAGAAGCAAACTTTTCCCATGTTTTCAAGATATTGAGACGCTTCGCTAGCCATACGATGGATTTTTTTTATTATAGTGTTATTTTCATTTTCCTTTAAACACTTTATCCAAAGGTTGGCTCATTTACTGTTATTGACACGACATTAATGTTTGACGACATTAAACAATACGCATATTTGCAGCACAACCGTATGTTTTTGTAATCTGTAATCCAAATAAACTATTTCTGTTGTATTGATTTACGTAGTGCATAATACATTTTTATATTTAAAACAAAAAACAAAACAAAAATTTTCATATTTTTCCACAATTGTGCGCACTGTGACAAACGTACGTTGACGTCAAACAGAATGAAGTTAAACTTGGCCGATTCGTGTGTGGTATTTGTTTTGATTCTTGGTTTTCTATTACTGTGTAGTAATTCCAAGGAGTCTTAAATCATTCCATTTTTTTGGACTTGAAACGAAACTCAGGATTATTCTACCCAATCACCGTTATCTCAAAACCCGTTAAAAATATCCAGTAAATGAATGTGAATAAAACGCGTATTTTCGCGTAAACTATGGGTTCTGGCTGTGTTTCGCCAACACCAGATCTGTGATGTGTTTTGAATTTCGATACGTTTTATAGTTATCGTAATCGTATTATCGTGAACCAGAATGGGAAAGGATAGTAACTTAAACTCCACCCAAAATCTGATCCATCCGGATTGGGAGATACTAGATCCAACGCCAGATATTTTTTCTCTCTTCCCACTGTTCGACCGGAAGTTCTTCCAAGGCAGGTTATCCTGCGTCCAGCTAGAGTGGAGCAAGAAAATGTACAACTGTGCTGGGATCTGCTATCAACGCTCGAATCGCTTGGGAAAAAGTTGTATCATACGGCTGAGTGAACCGTTGTTAAAATTGCGTCCCCGAAAGGACTTAATTCAAACACTGCTACATGAAATGATCCATGCGTACTGCTTTGTGTTGGGGATTCGCGAAGGCAACGGCGGCCATGGACCAACGTTTAAGAAAATAATGAACGGTATCAACAAGATAGCAGGAACCAACATCACGGTAAGATGGTGATTACTTTACAGCGTCTTGCTTATTCACAAACCCACGCATATTAAATCAATTTTAGGTTTATCACAATTTTCACGATGAAGTAGACTTGTACAAAACGCACTGGTGGAAATGCAACGGTCCGTGTCAGCACAAACATCCATTTTATGGTTTGGTGAAGCGAACGACCAACCGTAAACCCGGTTCGTACGACTTCTGGTGGCAGGAACACCAGATAACTTGCGGTGGGGAATTCATTAAAATTAAAGAACCTTCACCTAAACGAAAGAGATCGAATAAGGAAAATCTCGGTGGCTCACAGACACCAAGTCAACCTCGTTCCCAGGATGGAAAACGGAAATCTATTCCAAGTAGTCAACGTAATGTGATTTCTAACTACTTCAACAATTCTGCCATATCAGCAATTGGTGGTATTGGATCAGCAGGTGGCTCGAGAGATAGCGTCGTCTCAGGGAAGAAACCTACATTCACACCTGGGGCGAAACCAAATTACGGCGGTGGTACACTTGTGATAAGAAAACCACCTGCTACCGCCAAACCAACTACGGTAACTCCCAAAACAGAGACACCTTCAACTTCGGTTCGGAAATATCCTGCCCAAACGCCGATGGAAGGAAATTTGCGTAACGTGAAACAATTTAAAGATTTGTCTAGTAACGATGAAGACCCATCCAAACCAACGCTCAAACCGCAAATACCGGTGTTTATGGGCACAGGTTTCACACTTGGTACAGTTTCGACGTCTGGTAGTGCAGGAGAAAGAAGAAGTCGGCTGTTGGACAAATTTCCGGAAAAAAAATTAAAACCATCTGCGGCTAAAAAACCACGAGTCGAATCAAAACCGAACCTTAGCGGCACTCCCAGCGTATCAATGGAAACAATTTTGCTCTCGGATGATTCAGACGACATATTCGATGGAATTGATTTGGCGGAGATTGAAAAAACGGCTGCAAACATAAAAAAGGAACGACAGGATGCAATTAAGAAGGAAATAGCTGACTCGTTTGCGAATGATGAGTTGGATGAAATAATGCTCATCGACGACGATTATGACGATGAGCTGGTTGACGAAGAAATGTCATCGATCGATGATTCGCTGCTGGATCGATCGGTGATCGATGAGCTCTTCAACGATAATGATGAACTGTTGGAAGACTTCAATCGTACGAACGCACAAGTTAAGGCTGAAAAGCCGGACGATGAAATCGTTTCGTGTCCTATGTGTTTGCAAAAGATGACCCGGACCAGGATAAGCGATCACCTGGAAGCATGTTATTCACTTATCTCGGGCGAAGGCTTTAATACTAGAAACAAACCAACCAGCAGCGATCGTACCGTAGCCATTCGCGACGAAGGACAACCATCCACCTCTCGTGAAACTCCAGTACGAAAACCAACGGCGCTGAGAAAGTCTACTGTAAATAATGATATTCTAACAGCACAACAACAGCTCTTGCGTGACTGTGGTTATGGAGACCACGACATTGCGAATGTACTCGAGGATATCCGTACTCAGGAACCGCTAGCTCCTAGTATGTCATCGTTGCGGGAGCAAGTCTTACGAGATTGCGGATATACAGAAGCGGATATCATGCGTGTATTAGATGATGCATTATCAGATGATGCCTTGGATGACGATGTGGAGATTATTTCCGTGATTGAAAGCTGTGACTGCCCGAATTGTGGAAAAAAGGTTGAACTTACATCAATCAATGAACACCTTGACCAGTGTCTTACGAAGTAAAATGGTGATGAAATTTTGTTTGAAAATAAATGAGTTTAATCGATTAACCGGGATATTTAAAATGTATCTTCGATCTCTGAAAATGGTTTTTAAAAGAAATGTTACAAATATATGGATTTAATATTGAGTTGTTTTTATTTTATATTAAGTTTATTGGTCAAGGGAGGCTCAGTCTTCACCGATGGTTGTTGGATATCAGCTGCACCAACGTCGATCACAGCCACATCTTCCCGTTGGTGTTGGTGAGACTTCAAATGAGTGCGTAGATTGTTCTTGGTGGAAAAACATTTACCACAATGCTGGCAAATTTCCGACTTTTCACCCGTGTGAGTGGTGTAATGTGCTCGCAGCTGTTTTGCCGTTGCGAACAGTCGCTTGCACTGATCGCACTCGTACTCCTTAAAATGAGCCTGTAAATGGGATATCATATTGTTGACCTTATCGGTACTGTAGCGCTCACAGTGATTGCATTTGTATTGCATCGGATTCCGGCTCACTATTGTGTAGTGTTCCACCCAGGACTTTGCAGGTCGATAGTTATAGTTTTTCGCATGAACCTTCAGATGAAGAATCAAATTGAATGATGTGTTGAATTTCTTGGGACAGAGGTTACACTGGTAGCTACGCTCCTGGGAGTGCTTCTTCAGGTGCACATCGTACGATTCGAGCGTTTGTAATATTTTTTTGCAGATGACGCATTCGTAACCGGGATTGGCATCGTGAGTAATCTCGTGATTGCGCCGTTTGTTGGGATGGTTGAACACTAGCTCACACTTGCTGCACTTGAGTATGGTCGTGTGATACTTCATGTGCTGCTTGAGCGCAACCTCCGAACCGTACTGTTTACCACATACGTTACAGTTCACAAGACACGGAGCCCCACCGCCAAGGTGATAAGTATGCGTATGATAATACTTTCCCGCGGCATTGCTATAGCGCCTATCACAGTAATCACATTTGATCGGTTGTTGGTGCATTTTCATGTGTGTGTTTAGTGTACGAACGCGCGTTAAGACAATGGTTTCCATAACGCAACGTTCGCAAGTGTAAGGAACCTTGTCCATGTGGGCGGCTAAGTGTTCTATCAAAGCTTTCCGCGAACCCAATGGGTCGCTATTGCAGATGTAACATTTAAAGTCGTGCAGGATTGGAAGACGCTCTGTGTTGTCTTTTCCATTTGCTTCTACATTTTGTACCAAATCGTGATTATTTAAGTTATGTTTCTGTTGTTTCGTGTCGGACTTAAAGCTTTCATCTTCGCCACGACCCAGTATTACCGTTTCGAGCTGGAGTTGGGAGGTTTCAGCATCGGTTGGAGTCATTAAACTGTTTTTATTTTCCTCATCAGACGTTCTTACAGCCACTGTTATGGCGTGATGAAAATCGTTGCTCTTGCTTTGAAAGCGTTCACAATTTGGCCTACGATTAGGAAACCATTCCATTTTCTTTGTAGTAAGCTTCTCCTCAATAGTAGGAAAATCAACATTATCGGCAGTGATTTGTCGCATTGTCGTACTGTAAATATAAAAATATACAATTTATTATTACTTTAATTCCACCTACTCCTTAATTGAATTGACCATCTACTCTTTAATTGAATTTTTGGATGCTTCATTCCACGCACGAAGTTTCCGATCAGCATCATGGAACAGTTTGGCATATTCTGCGATTGTCTTAAGCTTGGTAGTACACTTGTTGCAGATCATTTTTGAAAGTACATCGTCCTCAATGATCTAGAAACACGAAATAAAATATTGAAATCCCACCAATCCAATCCTAAGACATTTTGTGAATACAGTACTGACCTCCAGTCTTACATTATTTCGAAGGATTATTCGGAGATCCAATCCTTCATTTGAATGAAATAACGGATGCAAGTACCTTGACGATGACAAACATAGCCTACAAAACGTTTTTGGTAATTCCATCATCCTTCGAAAAAAATTTACCCACGAAGTAATAAGCTGCAGTTGCCTTTTTTCGTAAAACGTAAATAAACACAAGAGTTAGTTCAATCAAAGTTGACGTTATTGACGTTACTTAGCCAAATTAATAAAAATACAGGCTAGCCAATGTTGATCAAGCTGACACAAGGCTTGTGAAATCGATGTTGTGATTTGAAATTATATATTGCATTATTAATATCATTCGTGCTTTCTATGATACCAAAATTGCCTCTTAGCGATAAAATGAAACAGTTAACCAGCATTTTCTGTACAGGAAACAATCTGGAAAGCGTATTAAGAAATAAACAAAGTCGTTTATTAGCTGTCAGAAATGACATTCAATATGGTTACCAGTAGCATGTATGCACCTGTGCCACATTCACAGTTTGGAAAAAATAGACGACGACAGGGGTGCGTTGTTTCCCTGGTTGGAGATTTTTTTCAAAAGCTCTTTTAATGGTCGCAGGCTAAGTACGGATTGAAATCGTGGTCACTGTGTAGCAGTTTTAGCGGGGCATCGTGCCAGATATCCCCACATCGAGGTAGTGCGTTGAGTCAAAAGTAAAATCGCGAAATCGGCATCAAAGTGGTCACCAGTGGGTCAAAAGTTAAATGCCATCCATGATGACACACAGCAGCTAGGCTTTTTCATAGTGGCAGCGTGCGTTCAACGCAAGAGGGTGATGTAGTCTGTAGGTGGATGGCATGGGGCCACAATTAACAATAGAGCATTATAAATAAAAAAAAAATGATTAAATTTCTCCCAGTGCTACGATGTGGTCGTGTGTGTGAGAAGTGTGTTGTTGTAAAAGGTTTTGGGTGAAATTTTATTTCTTTCCAAAAATCACTTCCTCTCTCCGACGAGAGTAAATCCATGGAAAGTGAGCGTGTAGTTGTTGTTCCACACACCGATGATGGCAGTAGTAGTGTTGGTGGGAGCGAAAATAATTCTGAAGTTGCGCCATACACCGTCATCGAAGAGGTGAAAGCAGAGTATTGGTTTCTATTGTGGAAGAGAGTGGGACGAGGAGCGTGTTGTTTGAAAATAATACCACAAGTTCGTGTGTATGGGTGTTTACATTTGTTTCTTTCGATCACGGAACAGCAGTGACGGGCAGTAGTTTTTTTTGTGTTTGTCGTTGTCATTGGTGATCCGCAGACTCCGTTACAGCCCTTTCTGTCGTTGGCATTAGTAATTCACATTTTACAACCTTCGTTTCCCTTGCTTAGCACGCTAATTGGAACGATTTTTCAGCACAATTGCTTTTCGTTAAGCTGACGGACAACCATGCCCCCACCATCCGAAATTAAATCGATCGTCTGAAACGACAACAACCATGCGCAAAATAAATGGGTAGTGCAAGAAGCTAGCTAAACGGTTCGGTTCAACGAAATTTGTTTGTGTTTTCAGTGCACCAACACCACCTGCTCCCGGGCGTACGAGGCGAAAGGCGCATCAAGTGCATAAGATAATAAATAAATGGTGACTTGCAGTGTGTTGCCTTGATTTTAGTGCTCCAGCCAGTTGTCGTAGCAAATACACATACCACACTCACCGAAAAAAATGCATTTGCTTTATGCACTGTGAATCTCAAATGTGAAAATAATGTGAATTTGTGTATTGCCAGTGTATTGCATATGTGTGCATGAGGTTGAGTGTCTGTGCACGGTTTCATATAATGCTAAATTATGGCAAAGGCAGGGCCTGCTGAGTGAGATGCGTGCTGCGATCCATTGCTTATCAGTTGTTGAAAAAACAACAATCTGGGTGCTGAAAATGTGTTAGCGTCATATAATAGTGTAGATTATAGAGCGAAATATAGCAAAAAAGCGGTAACCATCACATCTGATACCGTCAAGAACATCATCCCCCTCATCATCATCATCATCATCACCACCACCACCACCATCTTCTTTGAGTTGCAACGTTAACGTCATCATCATCAGCTTTGTTGAACAACAACAAAATCGACGTGTGTTTCCCATTCTGCAACAGAAAAAGGAAATAGTGGCTGCCATTGACGCGCACTAAGCGACGGAAAAGCTGAAAGCTAAGAAAACCTTTTGCCACCAGAACAACGTACAAACCTCAGCAAGTGCACCGACCAACTACTACAATTGTCTTTTCGGCTCGATCGTCTCGTAAAAGGCACATCCGAAAGAATTCGAGAGAAAGAGTGCAAATCTAAGCAGCAGCAGGAAAAAGGACGGTCAGCTGAGAAGGCTTTTGTGGCCCAAAAACACCTGCACTACGCAATCGAGACTACAAAGGGGCCCCAATAGGGGCAAAGTCATACAGGAAGCAGAATTTTGCAATTGTGTCGACCGGCGTAGCAAAAAGGAAGCAGGATGTCGTCAAAAAACATACCAGCTGATAAGGTGAGTAGGGATGCATTTTAATGCTTTCTAGGGAAATAAACGGGAACGGTAAGCCAAACGTATGTATATCATGGGTACAATTTCCGTATCGAATATTATGATAGTAACAAGGAAATGTGGAAGAATTCGATGATGGGTAACTGATGAATTTTTCCATAGAACTATTGTGCTTAAAAGAGCACACCATATTCTCGCACGTTCCCACACGCGAATTTTACGATTAAGCGAATTTAAGCGAATTTAAGATCTTTAATTTTCATTCGATCCTGTTATTATGCGATTATTTCTGGTGCTAATTTGGGCGAATAGCACAGCTCGTACCGATTCGAGTCAATTTTAAGGTTTGTAGGTCTCACCAGTACTCAATTGTTGCGACATACTTGTAGATACTGTCATGCATATGTAGGGATGACCTATGCATGACCTATGAATGGTATTTTTGAGTATGTTAACGAAATAAAATTACAAAAAAAAAGATATGCAAATAAAGTGATGGCGCGACTGATACCAATGAAAAACAAATAGAGCCGATCTCTTAGCTCATAATAAAAGATGCATCAACATCGTTTAAATAATTTGAATTTGCTTCACATAATATTAATAATTTGACATTCAAATAATAGAGTGCTGGGGCTTCCTTAAAAAATATCTGTCTGAACATTAATTATTATTTCAGATATATTCGTTCCACAAAATGCTTCAAATAATTCGGTTTGTATTAACCAAGTTTAAAGATGTCAACACGAATTGTACCGATCAATTTTTAAATTAAATGTTGTTGGAGGAGGACAACCATAGCGTTAGCTAGTGGGTGGATGTCGTAATCAATTAATTAACTAATGAACACAACCATAAATTAAGGCGATAACGTGGAGCTACTTTTTATTGATATTCCCGAAATCTTTACGGTAGCCATCGTGCTGATTTCACCACCCGTCAGCTGCCTACCCTTTTGCCTTTTCGGGTTGTGTTATTTTGCTTTCAATTTTT
Organism: Anopheles farauti No. 4; assembly: GCA_000956215.1. Taxonomy (NCBI): domain Eukaryota; kingdom Metazoa; phylum Arthropoda; class Insecta; order Diptera; family Culicidae; genus Anopheles; species Anopheles farauti No. 4. The sequence continues at coordinate 61,374 of JXWZ01001458.1, read as the reverse complement.
CATTTCATTGGGCAAACACTTGCGTTTGTCTGTTTGAAACAAAAAAAGATGATTTTTTCTAACAAAACTGGCAATTGCTAGGTCCAGTTGTCATCGATAGACCCCTGGATTTTTTGATTCCTCATAGACGACAATCTTAAATCCATCATGCAATTGTTACAATTACAATTACTCTTAAAAAATATTTTTCGAAATTTGATACAAATCAAACATTGTTAATGTAAAATATGCAAAAATTGAGCAGCGAAATTAAGTAATGAAAAATATCAAAACCCTTGCATCGTTTCCGATGTAACCCGTTCATTACTCAGGCTTCTGCAACGTTCTGTACAATCTGTACTTTCATTCCTTTCGAACCAAACAAACAAGGAAATTTCGACCCGGAATCGCTTCGCAAACTGACGAAGTGCATGCGCGATGTAACCATCAGGATGTGGAAGTCGTCCTTGCCGTCTTCATCATCAACAGCGTCATCGCCGTCATCGGCATGATTCTATTTTCTCTCAGCTCATTGACAATGTTTTCTCTTTCTCTCATGAAACTCGTTTTCCTTTTCGCTTTATTTCTCTCTCTCTCTCTCTCTCTCTCTCTCTCTCTCTCTCTCTCTCTCTCTCTCTTTCTCTTCCTCTCGTTGCTGCAAATAATGAACCATTCATTTTCATTCTTCTTTCGAGCGTTGTTGGAACTTTTTCCACTCCAGCAGAACAACATTGTATCTTTTTACATAAAACAGGAAGGGATCGAGGACCTTTAAATGCATGCATGTTAAGGATTCGAACTGGCGAGCTTAAACGCATATCGGATGTGTGTGTGTTTTTATTTGCAATGGATGGATGTGCGTTTGTGCTGCTCTCTGGTTGGTATGTTCATTTTGCTGCCTGACTCAATGTATGTTTGCTCGAGTTCTAGCTACTTTCATTGGTACGGCAGAGAATGGAACAATTTTAATTCTGTTGTGTTGAGTTTGAAATTTTAAGGACACATTTGGTGTGTGACTATTGAGATTTTTTTTATAATGCTTCTATTAAATGTTAACGGTAATTGAATGGACTCCAATCCAACATGCAGAATGAAAAGAGATGTTGTTTGCGTTTAAAATTTACTTAATAAATCCTATAATAATCGTTTTTGCTGAATGTAATGTTTCTTAAGATGTTTGAGTCCAGCATTAAGTTTGTATGTTTCGCTTCTTGATATTATTTTAATGTGAGTTATTGTTTTTATACTGAACACAATGTTACAATGTTTTGTAGTAAAAAATAACTAACATCGGAAACTCTTTGAATGTGTGTGTAAAGGCGTATTGAAAGCTTAAGGGGAAGTTTGGTCCTTTGTGTTACTTTGGAGTTTTTTAGAATGCTTTGTTCTTTAATTTAAAAATATGTTTTCCATCATTTTCATTCGGAATTATCAATGCAGGAGAGTAACCATTCAAAACCATTCGTAGGGATTGAAGTGGAGTTTATTTTTCCGCCATTAAACGTGTCGGATGTGCCACAAGTGTGGAGAATTTTATTTTGCTATTGACTGTGTTGTCCGTTTTCGCTTTTTCTTTTCCCCGTTGTTAGTTAAGCCACTTGTACGTCTAGGCGTGGCCCGAGGTAAATTTGATTATTCAATCTCAGCTGGTGACAGCTTGCAGGAAAACGCTTCCCTTCGTGCTTGACTGGTACAGGCAATCTTTTTCGAGGGCCTTGATTGACTGAAATCCTTTAACTTTGATGATCCTTTGCATAGGGTGTAACCCGAAAGGTGTGGTACAATACCAGCTCGGGTACCCGGGAGCGTTCTGCAGGTTGGGCAAGAAACAATGGAGTAAGGATGTAGGCGAAATTTCCTGGAAATGAGCTTTACCCTGGTACAATACCATCATAACTTTAAACGATGCAAACTCGATCGATTATGCTTTCCTTTCTGGGGGGTACCGATATGTTTGCCGTTTCAAATCGCCGTGTGTGGGGTAGTCATTTTGGACGGCGTTTAACACGCTTCAAGTAGCACATGTGGCAGCTTAACCGCCGTCTACCGCACTACTGGAATGTTATTTCAAACCACTGCACTGATGTAATGCTTCCCAGCACTCTCGAGGTGAAACATACGAGAGCAGCTCGTCGTGGAAGTCTCTCGTATTACTTACCACACCACACCACACACGGGCAGAAAGGATCCCTCGTACGCCGGATGTCAGCTGCTATGCTAATGGCATTCGTCCTAATGTCCTCTTAAGAGCACTTTTTGTGGGTACTTTATTGAGTAATTTTCTTGCTGGTATATTGTTCTTGCCTATTATTTTTCTTTCTTTCTCTATCTATCTCACTCACTCTTACGATCTATAAATATTACAAAGTAGTTGGTAGTTATTTAATATTTTTATGAATATTTAGAATGAGTTGAATGCTTTTTTTCTTGAACTGTTAATAGAATATTGCTTCCGCATCAACTTCGCGGAATAAATAAATATATTGATGGAATCTTACAACACATAGCTAGTAACTTTAAATTTACGAAAAGGATTGTATTTCCCAGGAGTGCATTTCCAAGCCGTTTCGCTCCTCCACAAAAAAGAACATCCTATATTCAAAAGTCTATTGTTGAAATCTGCAAATTGAGGATGTTATCTTCTGGACAAACCAATTGGAGCAAAAGCAGTAGCATTGGGATTAAATTTTCCTTTTTTATATTCGCACATGAGGAAGAGATGGAGAAAAAAAGTGATCCGTTCGAAGGCATCTTCCCAATGGTACAGCTTTGATTGCAATAATGGAATTTCTGTTCCGCCGTTCGTAAGCCTTCTTACTGAGGGCTTTTTTTGTTTTCCACCCGCTTGGTAATTGTGCATAGGCCATCTTCATCGGCCACCGACTATCGGTCGTTGCGCTTCAGTTGTTTGTTTAAATGCATTTCGCGATGTCCTCAAGGAAAAAGGTGGGTCGTCGGGATGATGAGATTTCATTTCATTTTTTACATGTCTTGTATGGTTCATGGGGCTGGCGGAAATGGGAATTGAACGGAAAGTGCACCAATTTCCCTCGAGAGTCCTTAGAATGTCGTGTCAGATAGCAAAGGACGTCTTTTATCGCCTTGTCCCTTCGAAGCGAACTTACTGCACTTATTTTTAATACCATTTTCATTCCTCTACGGATCACACACTAGCTGTGCGCAGTTCAGTAAGCGTCGTTTGCTGAGGAATTTTTATGTTTGGTAGGAAAGTACGCCCCACGCATGGCACGGAGTTTTTCGGAGAGCAAAATATATTACGCTAAAAAGTTTCACTGGATATTGCTCAGTTAGATTTTTCCTCTTTTTTCACACGACCCTTTTTATTCATTATTTTTTTCTTCTGCGGGCGTGACCTACCCGATGAAGGACGTATCGGTGCGGGAATTTCAATTCTCACAATCGTGCTCAGCGCATGAAGCGATTTCCCATTGTCGATTGGAGATATATTGGTGAAGAAGGAAGAGATAAGGCAAAAATATTTCATTTTTTTTTAATTTATGTTTGAGCGGAGTGCGCGAAGACACCGCTCAAAACTGGCGCGCACACATAATAGAACAAAATCGCTTGATATATGTATTGGTGGTTTGGTGCGGAAAAAGTTGTCTTCTATAGAAGTGGAAGCAATTGATGGGCGAATAGTAGAGCATGATTCGTGAGAGTATCCTTCTACTAAGGGCTGGTACCATCGTGCGTATGATGGCGCTAGGGAATAAAATTTAATATCGTTCGGTAATAGCTTCTAGGGAAGATAAAAATCACGCAAATATAAAAGCACAAGCTGAATATGCAACATTAAAGTAATTTAATCGTTTACAAATTGTGTGCGAGACAGCGCGAGATAGTGGGTGATGGTTCTTGTGCGCAACACCGACCGGAAAAGTTCATTCATAGGGAAAACGATAAGTTACTGGCGCTGGTGGTTTGTAAATGGATGGAATCGGGTGTTATAGCAATTGGAGGTTGGTTAAACGAGTCCACAAAAAAACGTACCGTACAACTACAAAGTTGATCGTGGAGCCAGTTGGTTCCTTGCCTTGCCATCGGCAAGCGTCTCCTTGTTGGATACCGTTTATGTGCCTGTCGTCATTATCACGCAGATAATAATTGAGTGGTTGCGTTACATTAGTGGTCCACTAGGGACGGATGTCGTTAAGCGTTGATAATCGTAATATTGAGTGCGTTTTCTTTGACATGATTCTGGTGGAGGAGCGACACATTAGGGTTCCAGCAGCAGCAAATCCTCAAGCACTATGTAATGCGCTATTTTATGATTACATGCTGATTACGAAAATGATTTTTTCTAGATTTAAAAGTCATATATTTCAATATGACGTCGTTGAAATTATGATTCGAAGTTTTTGCTTAATGAACAGATAGATAGCTATCGCTCAATTGTTACAAAATGATTATTTCAGATAGTAAAACAATCTCGTTCATGTTACTGCTTTGCGATTTCGTAACAAATTAAAAATTGCAGAGGCTATCTTGTAGTTAGCTTTTTAAATAGTAAAATCTTTGCTACAACATCAAATTAGTGTTCCTCCATATCTAATACTTTATAAAAATATGTTTAATAGTTTACTAACTTGTTAAATAGTAAAATCTTTGCTACAAAATCAATGCTACTACATACCAACGGTATGGTTCTGGACTGCACCAAGTAAACAGTGGTGTCAGTAAGTATGTGTCATTTAGGAACGTTAGGGATGGCATTGCCCTCTTTTTTGTGCAAACCTTGGTTCAATAAAGACTTCATTGAGCCTCGACTCATCATTATATGTTATTTTACTAGACCCTTACTGTTTTACTCTTACTGGTTTCGCATTTATTAAGGGATCTACACTACAGGCGGTTTGCACATAGAGAGCTTGGCATGACGTTGAGTGTGGTTTACAAAATTCGTTCCTATTATGCGTATACATACCCATCGTTCCGTTTGAACCATCGCTAATTGGATATTGGTTACTGTTGAGGGAATTCTGTTATGCCTGTTCGTGTCAATACAAGTAGAAGGAGGATTACCTACAGTAGCCTCTGTAGTAATGGCTTCACCTTTTTGTTTCTTTAAGTTCAAAATTATATTGCCACTTTGTTGGTGAGTTCGTTACTTAGCAAACGCGATCAACTTGATCTTAGTTGTACGTGTTAATATGAATGTTAATATGAATATATTTTTAGCACATGAAAAGTAGTTCATTATTTTTTTTCCATTTTTTAATGTGTATTTCATGTCTTTATACTTCTGTAATTCACATGTATGTTCGATCAGTCTCAGAACAATAAAAAAAACTATAGAGAATAAAATGTTGCACCATTAGAAGACATATGTCAGGCACCGGGAAGGTTTCGCTATCGTGCAAGGTAAAAGGATTCAGCAATAAGCGACATCGATAATAAGCCTAATCGACCATTGCTGCACGTAGTGTCGGTCAGTAATGAGTCTTCGTACGAAGGACATCCCCGGAGAAAGGTTGACCTTTGAAAATGGACTATATGTAACACAGTGGTGCAACATGTTGCGATCTTGGGTTGTAATTTCCGATTCGCCGTCAACGTACTTTGCGTTAACCAAAAGACGTCATGGACGGATCGCGTTCATGCGACCGAACGCTGGATGTACAATAACAGAACGTGTCACGAGGAACAATGGCTATTATGTGCCATTGTTTGCTAAGCGTATGGCTTGTTTACGATACTATCATATTACTTAGGCCTGCTTCCGTTATCTATAAAGATTTCCGTATCTTTAACTTCCGTTCTTCGTTAGTCAACTATTATGAACGAAGAAAGCGTAGAGATGATGCATGCGGGTTGTTTCTTATAGTAACTTAAACCAGCACGAGTTAAAGATTGTAAGTTTTCGTAAGGAGTTAGCAAATATGTTTCTATTTCATCTGACGTTCACAAAACAAGACCATTATTTTGACGTCCTGTAAGTTGTTCTTCATGCAAAAGATCGTTGAAAATTAAGTGCCAATAATTTACGTTCAGGCTGATCATGCGTGTCTCTGTTCTGATCTATTCTGATACCGATTATCTCTTTTTGAAATCTATTTGTACTATCTTCGCAACGTTGCTCACTCATCTGTTCGCATTACTCACTCATCTGTTACCTTCGGGCCAGCTCTGAAATCAATATTGTTATGATTGTTGTACGTGCTTGTGTGTGTGGACCAGAATGGTATGCTCTGGGTCTTTGGGATGGACCTGAACGCAGCATCACATTAACAATCGCTACTAACCAGCACCATCGACCCTATAGCCCGGCCCAGTCTGGTCCGGCATACCTTCTCAATGTGTTTTTCTTTCGTCATTATGATCTTTTGGATTTACCGTATTTATCCCTCTTCCATTCTCCTCATGCGTCACACGCACTTCCACGTGAATGGTGGCGGTGAAATAGGTTTCGGAAATCTTTTTTGTTACATCCTGGTATCTTGACCATTTTTTGAGGCTGTCTAAGGGTTTCTGTGTCTATTGCTGCGTGAATTAATGTGGCGTGTTCGGTGCGTGCGTGTGTCGCGTGGAATCAAGCTAAAAACGTTTAGAAAAATGATAAATCAAATAAAAATGTTTCTTGTACGATTTGGACAAATAACGAAAATGGATACCAAATTTTGATCCAGTGTTCTGAATAGCTTTGCTTTGGGACTGCTCCAGTGGTAAACAAATTTGTGTACCGCCTAGTGCGAGTTTCAAATACGTGCAGTCCAAATTCACCATGTATTCGCAGGTTGGTAGTAAGTGAATGCCATGTTGTTTTATGCTCGTTACTATTGTTTTGTTTGCGTTTTGCTTTGGACGTCGTTTTGGATGCTGATCATCACGATGGTATGCTGCCAATGATTGCCGTGAATCGTACAAACATGCTGGATGGTGCAGAAGATACATTGTCTTTCTTCTATTTATCTATCTCTCTTTCGCTATACTGTTCGATCTGTGTCCATTAAAGGGAGATTTTATTTCGGATTTCAACCTCTGCTTCTTAACCTGCTCGACCGCGATCGCCTTCGCTTGTGTTTCCAACGCTTCAAACTTCACTTTTTCGGAGAGCAAAGAAAGCTTCAAACTTTTTTGGTGCTGGAGAAAAGGTCAATGGCTCGATGGGTTCCCCGCTTACCTACTCTACCACCTTCCCAATCTGTCTTCTTTGATCTTGGATGTTGAGCATAGCTGTAATTGAAAAAGAAAATATATTTCGATATCGCTTTCCTACACAGTTGCTTCCTGACGTTGTCCGCTAAAATTGATTCAGCAATTTAAGCCGTATATCTTAAAACGTATATTTAACTTTTTTTTGCAAATTGTTAGCAGTCCTACTCGTAAGTATATATCATTCCCATGCCTGGGTCATGATCCTGAAATGACTAAAAACATAATTTACAATACGAATGATAATAATACTGATAGCACAACATTATTGGCATGAACTCATATTCAAATATTCACATACATTTACATGTTCACCGCGTGCTGTGACATCTATTCATCATATTTTATTCAAATCGAATGAGATTACGAAATGTACCATTTTGTTACCGTGTTTGGCAGAGAGGATACAGCGAACGAACGTGGTATAGCTAGATGCCTCATACAAATATCTCGTAAATCGGCCCATTAGCGAATGCGGGTGTAACGTAGGGGCGCTCCCAAGTAGCGATGCTGAATCGGCACCAGGCCAAGCATGGATTTCACGCAATGAAAGCAGAAATATGGTTGCGCAAGCGAATTCTCCACGCGGCAATAATTAAAAATGGAAAAAAATCAATCAATATTTGTTTACGAGACATAGGAACAGGTTGCTTTTGTATGCTGGGTGTGTGTATGTGTGTTGGAGTCAAGCTGTAGGGTATGCTACTGCTGGCGTATGTGCATATGCTTATGTTGTTGTACACGCCTTGGTTGGTCAGTTTTACCTCACAATATTTGTTTTTGTTTGTTTTTTTTTTTGCTGTAGACTGGCTCTCCTTATAGTAGAGCGCCTGGTCGGGTGTCTATTCAGGTGATTGCCAAAGTGTTCCTTTGTCGTACGCGGGCGGGCGTAAAAGAGACAGCAGCAAATTAAACAATCGATGAAACTTTACACACGATCAAATACGGAACGCTTGCCAAGCCACATGCCCAAGCGTTTCGCAAGAAGAAATATGTTTATGCTTGTTTGGCAGTAATGTGTGTCTAGACAAAAAAAAAACAAAACAAATGACCATCATAAGAAAAGGGGAAAACGGGCAAAGGTTCCAAGCAGTCGCCACTACCACAACCCCGTGACCTTCGTTTTCGGTGTGAGTATTTTATATGCTAGTATAGCACGCATTCATCTCGGGGTCCGCGATGACGACTTCATCGAGCGAATGGCATCGTGTGGCCGTCGAGTTAACAGAAAGAGACGAGGAAGTGTACAGCGCAGAGTAGAGCAGAGACCCTCCAATTAACCGGTCACTACTTGATCACATCATAATCGATTTGTCGTTTTTGCATACACAGCAGTATGCGTCAGTGTGCGATGTGTCGTAATCGGTGTCAAAAGTAGCGGTTGTATGCTACTGCTCCCAAGGTCATCGATCGAACGCTCCGAATCGATCGCCCGCAACAGCATCCCATAGCATAGTATCCTCTTTGCAGCACGTGAGGGTTTTTTTTTGTTGTTGCCAAAACCATGCACGGAACCTAATGGTCGGTGACGACGGTGAAGACTCAACCCGGCGTCGCTTTTCATCGACTGTTTACGGCTGTGTACTGGTTCGGTGGGTGCTGCTGGTTTGCCTCACTCAACGGCCGGCTTCCATTTGCAACAGTATAGGACAGACGACCCGCGCGATGGGAAACTTGTTTAATAGGGCAGTTTTGTTGTTGCTGCGGTGGTGGTCCCAATGGAGGTACCTTGAATGGCAATCTGCGTTACTCAACAGATCGTACCGATCTGGGGTAATGGTACAATTGCGCCATTGATTTTATTGGTCTTTGCTGTTGAAAATAACATTTCACATAATTTTTTCCTCATGCCGTCGATTGATTGCGCTTTTTTTCAAAGGGTTTAATTTTTTCAATGGCTTTTTATTTCGCTGATGGTGCGATGACCGGCTTAAAATTCTATCCTGCACGTGCCGCACAAGAATTAAAAAAAATATTTTTCTATGGTAGTAAAAGAGTCCTAGTAAGTTCGCAACATACCCGATATTTAACTGTAACGGTGCATATTATTATAATAAAGCGAGTTTTTTGTATAAGGCTAAAATTAATGGAATTGTTGCATACTACAAAGCAGTCTGTGGAGTAGTTTTGTACGAACCATCTAAAAATAGTGATTATAGTTTTTAGCTTCTTTGAACTTGTAGAAAGAAATACGTAGGAATTTTTTGGAGAGGTAACTCAATGGTTTATAGTAAAATTAATACTTCAATAAATACCGATGCATATTTACCAACGCCTTAAGTCATTATCTAAGATTTTTGTTACTCTTATTGTAACGTGAGTATTCAAAAGCAATGGCAAATCTTTTTTTTATAAATGGAAAGTTACCAAACACTTTTCAGGGTTGAGGAGTCGAAGTCGATTGCTTCGCACTATGCTTTGACCTTCGACCATGCCGCTTTCATGGCTTGTGGAGCATCATGTGTGCTCTATTTTCAGGCTCCTTTCAGTTTCTACAAATATGAGTTTCGTTTTGGAGAATCTCCTTGTGCTTCATGGATGCATGGTTTCAACAGCTCCGGTGTGGAGGAAAACCGAATGCAACATCTAGTTCCAATGATACGTGCGCGTTCATCCTTATCCGTCCAAGAAGCTTATAGATGACCTTCGATAAGGCGTTTTCTCCTTGTTACCCTCACCCAGACAGAGAAATCGAGTTCGCGGTCACCCGAGTCCGTGCTTGGAAAGAAGTCGTCGAACAAAACGTCTTTAGCTAGCGTGAGTGTACGCCACCATCGGGGTTGGTATGACGTTGGCCCGGAATGCGTAATTTACAATTAGATTGATTCTTTCGACGTCTGTTTCGGTATGCCTGGTACTAAATTGCTAAACGATGAGGGTTCATGATGCACACGTACCAATGGAAGTCGTCTTGCGTGTGGGAGTTGTATCTTGCACGATCGAGCATCTGCCGGAGACACGCATGCATTGGTGTCGATGATGCATTGGAGTTAAATTTGTAGTTTACGCCACTGTAGAATGCAATGCAAATTGGCGACGTCCTCGTGTGCATCACAGCGAAACTGTTCGGTTCAATGAATGCTCAAAGAGGCTTGCACAATTTCGACAACAATCTTTAATGGACAGACAAAAGCGGTTGTAAAATGGTTAGTTTTATACAAATAAGTATTTACGTCTAAATATAACCTCAATTCTTCGTTAATTCAGCTTATAATAATTTATATTAATTCACTCGTTGCGCATTGAGATTATCACACACTTTAGCAACGCATCGAAAGGGGGCGGGAAAGACAATTAACTGTAAGAAGGTAAAAATTATACTTCTATCATAGGCACAACTAGTTCAGGAAGTGATCGGCATGCTGACCACTAACCCATTGTAATTTTTTTTTTTTTTTTGGTTAATGGATTGTGGCACTCTCTGCCGCTGCATCCACTTGCCATAGTTTCTCACGCACGGAGCGAATCGTGTCCGAATAGCGCATCTTGATGTTCCTGGTCGAGATCGGCTGGTGTTGGCCTGGTTCGTGTTAACGCTGGGAAACGGATGGTCCAACACACCTACCCGTTCGAACGTGCAGCGACACCACCATCCGTTTTTAGGCCTGAAATCCATTCGGCAGCGGTGGTACATAAAATGCAAGCCGCCTTCGGTGGGGAATCGTAGCGTAATTGACCTAGTTTGTTACCCGTGCCGCTGCTGCTGAAGCCAAGTGCCACTTGCTGCCACTGTTACGAGCCATATTTATGCGAGCGATTCAGCGCCGCAAAACGGGTCGGTGCCGGTGTGATGCCTTCCTTTTTTTCTGCCGGTTAGTGTTAAGGAATCTGACTGCCATAGCCATTGCGCCGCGTCAGTTGGCCTCCTAAACCCGTTTGCTACCTAGATGTCTAACACCCTAGACAACAGAGAGACAGGTTTACCTGTTGGCGTAAAGCAGAATATCACAACATATCTGCAAGAAAAAAGAAAAAAAATGCCTGCGATGCGAGAGTTACGCACACAAAGAAAAGGTGGTCCAACATGGGAGATGAATTCCATGAAGCGCGCTTAAGTGCAAATTACTAACACAATCCCAATCAAAATCGCTCTGTTGGGGTAAAGCGAAACCACGCGCAGGGGGCGATAGGACTTCTTTAATAAATAAATAACACTAGAGAAATGTTCAGCCAGTCTGCTGGCAGTGATTGTATTCCACCCACGTGTCTATTCCTGAAGTAGATGGTAAATTTCTATTCATTGAACAGCCCTTGATTTGAACGGAAGTTTGTCTTTATTACTACAGACTGATGGCAAAACCTTATTGTTTCGTTTATTGTGTTTTGAATTGCAAATTAATCACAACACTCTATATTTCAAAGTAGTGTTCTGCAATTGCAAATGGATTTCTTGTTGGTCGAAAATTGATACAGACCGAATACTTGGAGCAATACTTAAGGACAACAATACAACTGGTTATTCTACGATATAAGATACGATGCATCGTAATAGACCATACGTAGTCAAATGCTGCGGAGTGCATATTCAACCGATCCTACAACGAACAATTATTGCATTGTATACTGTATAAAATATTAACAAAACGCATCTCTGGTGTAATTGCTAACTATGAATAGTTTTTTACTTTGTTTATAATCCCTGCTATTCAAAGTATGTGTATATTTTACATTACAATCCAGATCTGTCGTACATGAACTTTTCTATAGACTTTACAGTTAGATACCCAACTATGCTATGCATTTGTTATATAGTTATGTGTGGAAGCTTGTAACTTTTAAGAAAATGTTGGAAGCTTGTAACTTTTAAGAAAATGTTGCAAGCTTGTTGTGGAAGTACATGCAAATTAAAGTGTACGTTGTTTCATCTTGTAATTTTTTTTCTGACGATCCTCATTACTTAATGATTTTTTGCTGAGAGATGCAGGTCAATAAAAATTATGTTTTCCGTATAAACCGCGGATGATTGTAGCATAATGTACAAAGAGGCAGGAAATCGTCAATTGAAGAATATCGATGAAAAATGGCATAAGGTTCCCTCTGATCTAGCACTGATTGCAAACACGCACACGTGCCCCATTCACGGCCAAGAAGCAATTTTCTTACAGCTCAAACGAAACAGGAGGGCAGGGCCCATGCTCCTTTCCAACTTGTACCCCGTCCATCACTGCCGGCAAATGGTGGATCGATATCAAATCCTCCATTTATTGCGATGGCGTACCACATTCCGAACCTGCCCAAAACAACAATCCATTAATTTATTATTTTGCCAAACCATCTCGTAGACTTGGCAGGGGTTCGATTCCGCTATGGAAAGGGTATGGCAAGGTGTGCAGCAGAAGGTAGACTACAAATAGGCGGCAGACGGCATACGTTTGGAATGGTAGGTGAGGAAAGGTGGCGGATGCGAGAAGTGAAGTTGCTCAATTTTCCCCGTGGCATATCTATGATTTATTCTTCGCCACCAACGAAATGGCCATTGTCGGCGGGGATGCTTTCAAAACAGTTGAAAGCATTTTCGACCGCGTTGGGCTAAGTTGGTCCGGAACACAATCGGAGGAGGCAAGAAAACTCTGGAAAGGGTATTCCTTTCGACATCTTTCCCCTCCATACCTCTCACATCCGTTCTTCTTTGTTCCGGGGTTACGGAAAAGCGTTACGCTTTTTGGGAGGCACAATATCCACTTTTCATACCAGGCTTTCGCTGTATGGAGCTTGCAGCTTCTTCAATATTGTGTCCGTGCTGCTCCAGTTTGAATTTTCCATTCGGTGGTAAAAAGCTCCTCTAGTGGCAGGAGGTAAATGGGGACAAAGAAAATGTTGACTTTTCATTTTCACCTTCACACGCAATTTCAGCTACACATTATTGATAGGCGGCTGGTGCAGGTCAGGATGGCGAGGCGGTAGCACATTTGAAAATATCCATTTAAAACCCTCCTCGTACGAAGCGATAAATTCTACGCACCTTCCCATCAGAAAGTCTTCCTGATGAGATCGTTTTAGTGTTTTGTTTTTGATTGGCTGCTTTATCTTGCAAATAGAATAGGACCTATGGTCAATATGTTACCTTCATAAATTTGATTTGTTATATATTAGCGATATTATATATTAGGCTCGCTTCAGTCTTTATAGTAAAATCTAATACAAGCTATATTAATTAAACCTGTTTCTGCAAACAATGCGAGCATACAAGTTGGTTAACCCTTTGTGACTGGTTAAAATTGTCATTAGGTAATGTTTATCAAATAAAATTCCAAATCTGATTTAATTCTCCAGTTGCCCAAGCTGATCTCTGCTCTGCACAAATTTCAACAAAATTTTGGTTTATTTTGTGGTTTCAACATTGTATTATTAACACTACACTGTTAAGTCGAATATGTGCGGATATTTTTTTAATGCTTTCAAAAAAATTTTGAAGTCTATTGTTGGGGTTTTAAAGTGGAAAACTAGCTAGTCTGGTACAAAAATTCTCTAGTTTTTCTCTGTTTTTTTTGACAATTGTTGTATATGGAACATGTAAATTGAAAATACTAGTCACGTAAGAAAAAAAAATTCGGTTACGGTACTATATTTTTTGCCATTTTTTATTGATTGATGAACGAAACGAAATTGACTTGGTACAAAAATTTGCTCTAGTTTCTGTGATGATGATTTCATGGTTATAGACAAGATGAGACTCCATCAGCACACTGCTCCGAACGTTGGCGCAGGGGCATAAACATTAGTACAAACACTCCATTTGACAACACACAGGAAGCCCAGGTCTGAGTGAGGACAGCAAAATTACAAGCAATCTCAAATAGCACTCGTGCAACATTAAAAGCCAAGATTGCCGCCAGCATTGGGTGGAATGCCGGTAGTGGTGGCCCCAGGCGGCAGTGGAGATCACAAGCGAAAATCACAGTAGCACCGTAAGGTGTGTGTAGAGTAATTAACATATAATAAGATCGCACCGTCAAGACCATTACAACGTCTCTGCCGTTGCCTACGTTCGGGTCGAAATTGTTGGCCAGAATGGTTGGTGGTCGCTTTGCAGACAGTAAAAAGGAAACACACTGCCACAACACAACACAAAGAGGTCATTGTTTTGAGCGTGGTGTGTTGCGCAGTTTATTGTCGAGTGTTTGTGTGTGTAGCAGCAGGCAGGCAGACATGCGTCTGATCGGGTGCCGTTTTTTCATCTTTTCCGGTTGAAGCAGCAACTTTTTTCGCGTTCGCTTTCGCCATCGTGGAGGGTTACCTCCACAAACTGCTGATTCAGCGGATTTTTCCGCCCCGTTACCGTTGCGATATTGCTCAAGAGCTTTAAGAGAGGCCTCACCAGGCGACGTGAATCGCGCCTTCCTGTGTTTGTGGGCTACGATCGGCCATGTGTCTGCCTGCCAGCCGTCCAACTAGCTAATGATAATAATCTTTGTAATGAATGCGACAAAACCACCTAGTTTGCTATAGGTCTCTCCCTTATGAGCTGTGTATGAATCTTTAAAGAATTAAAAACAAAGGATGATACAGAGTAAAGTACAATCATTTAAATGAAACCAAATTCCATTTGTGGGCTTCTGTGTTTGTTCAATATTAATATTTTTTTGTTTCATAAACAACCTGTCACAACATGTATACGGTCTCCGTCCACCAGATCCTCTTGATTAGCCCATATGGCCCTGTAGGTGATAATCAGCTCAAAATGAAGGCAAACGGAAGCGTTCCCATGATTTACTACACCGGCCGAGCATCTTGTGTGCGTGTGAGTTTTTTTGTTGCTTCCTATTTTTTCCACCAACAGTTAACACTTGTCGAGTGGAGGGACCCTGGACTGCAAAACATTTCCTACCAGCGCCATCACCGTCAGATGATGAGAGTTAGTGTGGCTTTGGTCGCTCGTCACAATAGGAAAGGGCATGTTTCGCGCTGTTCCGCTTGTTTTCTTTCCGTTTTCAGTGCGTGGCGATGAAGCACTGTTGCAAAACTATCATATTCGCGTGTTCCCATGGTTCGCGCAAAAATTGCGGCCGCTACACACACATTCAGTTACTGGTCGCCTCGCATTTCCCACTGACCTGCTCCGGTTGTGTATGTTTATTTATGTTTGCGCGCTCCGTTAGCTGATACAGTTTTGATAAGGCGCGATAGTTGGACGTAGGGGCCGTTTGGAGTATTGAGTGTGGATTGGAAGGGTTTGATGAAACGTTGCCCTTGCGTTTGAAACCCGATTAATGCTAGTTGCATTGAGGATGATTCCTGCACTTCGTTGCTTATCTCACTGTTTAGAGCAATCACGGCTACAATCACCCGTTGATTTGTTGATACGGTCTCAGTTCTTGCCAACGATTGTAGTAGTTATAGTGTCAAAGAACGCATTCAAGACTACCATTTATACGGTTATCACTGTATTGTTTCTATCAACAGTGCTGTATTAACAAGCGTTATGTTACTAGATTCTGATTGTTGGCCCTACAATTCATATATAATCAATTTTCAACTAATTTTCTTATTATTTTTTTTTTATTTGGTAAGGAAGGCCTAATTTTCTTATTAGTATTGCACGAAAAGATTTTCTAGAAAATCTTTGCCCCTTAGCACATGCCCCTTAAACTTGATTCCGAATAAAACGTTACTTACTTACTTTCTCGCACCACAGTGCGCCGTTAAATAATTCCGCGCAACGATCTTTCCACTCGATCCAACCTTTCGATTTGCCTGCGACGTGAAGCACTTCACAGACTAACTTTCTTTTTCACCTTTTCTCCATCCCTTTATAGGTGAGCAAAACCGCATCTCAATTTGCAAATGCGTTGTGTTTCGTACGTTGGTTTGCATGGAAAAGAAACACCGCACGCAACAGCTATAGGTTAAACCCACCAGAAGACAAGAAAGCCTCCAACTAAGATGACCCCCCGGGGGAGGTCGATCGATGCCAGGTTCGGGCTCGGTTTACTGTACCGATTTTAAACCACCGTCTCTTTCTTGGTAGTTTTTTCCGTATTGCCAACACGACACTGTGAAACCCGCTTTGCGAAGCAACGGTAGACTTTTCCACCTGTACCATAGATCGCACCATCCCGTAGTTCTCCTCTCGGACCGGGGAAATGTGGAAGGTGTTTCTCAGGAATGGACGATTTCCTTGTTCCTTACGTGACCATGGCGTTGTAGTGGTGATGCCGTGTGCAAATTCAAACTTTTCTGCGATTGTACGAGTACAACCGACGCTTTCACGACGACAACGACAAACTATGCTCAGAAAACGGTAGCGGAGGTAGTAAGCGACAGTAGGCCACTAACACACACCGCCAGTCTTCATGCCCCACTCCGTTGACAAGCCAGATCGCTCTAATGACAGACATCGATCGCAAGCGTAAAACTTTCTCTCAACCGTCGCGCAGCACGGGATGCAGTGAAGCTAGTTTTCCCTTTCCTTGTGTCTTGTCCGTAGGTGATAGGTCCGGGTGAAACATACCATAGATAGTTCACTGGTCATGGCATCGTACTGCTTTCTTTGCGGTATCCTACATAAGTGATCCGCAAATGTTCGCAATGTTGATGTGTATGCATCGGGCTTAACTTGCTAACTCGAGTAGACAGCTTATATTCACACGTCGTACTAGCGGTGGAAAGATTTACTATATGTCTTCTTGCGGTTGGAGGTTATTTGAGGCATTTTATGAACATCATGTGTGATGATTGGGTGATGTATCATGTGAAGTTATGGAAAATATATAAGCAAACTGCAACATTAAAACAATTTTAAACTACATTTTGCTGGAAATCATCAGCCTTATTCAATAAATTACAATTAGTCATGCAATACCGAGGCAAACTAAGATAGTCTCAAATTAAACAAGATGCCGTCTGCTGCCACTGATCGGATGTATCTATTGGTTTTTTACAACGAGAAACCAGTTCTTACCGTACCTACCCCCTTCCTCCCTTATCACACACACACTAGCCATTTTTTCGCACGAAAACACTCACCGATATATGTTGATGATGAAACGGCTGCGACGGAAACATAAGACTGACGCTGCGCTGCTACTCGCGAGACTAACGAAATACGCGTTAATTATTGATTGACTGAGGGTGCATATCGCAGAGCGCGTGGATAGGTGAGCGAGGTCTGGAGAAGATATTTTCTGTGCTATCGAGGCACCGTCGCGATGTGTCGCCGATGCTGTTGAGCCATCGCCCGCTGCATGTTCAGTTCACCATGACCCATTGGGCTGGTGGAGCTGAATAGTCAACCATAGCGACGGATGATTACTCTTCCATCACAACCGTTTTTGATCACACTACCATATCGGAGCGCCAAGCATTTACGTCAAGCAGTGTATGCGAGTGCTGTTGGCATGGATAACGCTATACCGTTGCCTAACTATGGTTGATAACCACGGTAACAAGGATGGAAAAGACGAAGTTTCCATGAGATTCGTCACCGTCCGTGTACCTGTTGTATCCAGCAATCTGGTGGTAGAAAATTGTGATTCAATATTAATTCCTCTCACCGTGGCCTCTCAAAATCGTCCGTTGTTAATATTCTATCGAGCAATGCGTTTTACGATCGTCGTAATTCCGTTAACACCGGTACCAACCCACCTTGCTGTGCTTAAGCAACCATTCGCACGCGCTTTGTTTGCCGTCGTGTGTCTTCCGTTCTCACCTGGAATTACGGTTCACTGATTGGCCATCGACCGGTCGGTGGATGAAGAAATGATGTGAAAAAGGTTCCACCATCTTGTGTTTATTGGCAACTCGCATCCACTCGGTAACGGCCATGAATCACCCGATATGGAAGTATGGCCTCTAGAAAGCATGATCCTATTCGAATACCGGATAGATGTATTTTTGCAAACTACTGGTGTGTTGTGTCCATGTGTGTATTATGCACATGGTTTTGTGGTTTTTTATTGTTTTTCTACAACTTCTCACTGTGTTATGATGGTTATGATGATTGTCCCACGTGTGACTGCAGACCAAACCGTATGCGCTCGTAAAGCATTTACGCAATCAATCGTTCATGGTTAATCGGGTTCGTAAGAAACCCGTGGAGCGTTACTCGGGATACTTTAGGTTCGAGCGATTAGCAATACGAACATGTTTCTATTCGAGAAGTTCCGCCTTTATTGTTATCATTTCATGGTTTTGGCTCCAGCTCTGACTGAAACTTGAAGAAAACGATATCGAAGCGCGCTGCGGTGTAAACTATTTCCATTGTAGGTTTACTTAGATTAGGTTTTGTGAACTTTACGAAAATGTTTCAATTGATTTCAATTACATAAGCGTTTCTTTAGTTTTAAATTTAATTTTCCAAAATGAACTTAACAATATTTGGCATTTTCAGTTGAACCATATCAGTACATAATAACGTTTGTTTTTACGATTGTATTTGAATTTGAATTTACCTTGAAATTTCTGAATAGTACAATATCATCGTATGAATATGCTTACCAAGTGAACACATTCGGCAAACTGTACACGATTGCGCTGCTGTATCCGCCACAACGTTTCCGCATGAATCACCCTCTTTCTACACTCATTACGAAAATGGCTTACGTTAAACAACCATTAGCCGTTGCAAGATCATGATCATTGCCTTCTGGTGGGGGTGTGCACATGGTTGGACAAAGAAAAGTTTGTCACGACGATGTGGTTATTCTACTTCAATCTTACATCGATGTTTTCTTAGCTGTCAGCAGGAAGAGGTGGGTGATGGTGGGTGCATTAGAACTGCTGTGCATTAGAAAACTTGTTTTGAGGAAAATACAGCTTGACGTATCCTTCACTGTTAGTCAAAACTCTGGAACAGAAAAGGTATGACGTTTGACTCGCGTGCATGTGACGCGTATGCCACATTTGATTGTTATCAATTTATGTGTAAATTGCATATGGATGTGTTTGAGGGTGATGTGTAATGTTGGTGTAGTGGTAGTAAAGTAGGCAGGCGTGTTCCATCCACCTACCCCGCTTTCTTCCAATGTACGGTTCGGCGACAGTTCCGCCGTCTGGCTTTCTAGCCGTGCCCGCGATACTGTGCTTGTGTCATGCGGTCGTACAATCATGACGTTGCGAGTTTTTATTTCTCTGTCTCTTGTGTAGAGGTTATTTACCTTTGGTTGTACAGCACCGCCAACGTCGTTTACCGGTACTGTTGTTGTGTGTATCAATGCATCACCCATTGCGTGTCCACTGTCCATTGAGACCCCATGGCACCGGCTTGATGGATTTTACCCCTCTCGCGACGCGACGCATGCCTCTTCACCACCCGATCAGTCTTGTGGTAGCTCCCAATTTATTAGTGTGTTTTCACCGTCGGCATCGAGGTATCTTTGACAATGTTAGAAATACTACGTTATGTGCAAAGATGGTGAAGTGTATATTACAGATCCACAGTGCGTGCACCAGTAACATCACCATACTTTTTTTTTACAAATACGGTCTAGGTTTCATTTTGGTATCAGCTCGTTCCGATGTGTAATGTTGCTGGTTTTGTTATGAAATAATTATGCCTATGTGATTACCGGTAGATTCGGCAGCAATGTGTGGCAGGAAATATTCATTATGTTATTAGCATATATGTTATTAATACTACGTATGTATATAGCATGTGTGTTATTAACACTACGTTGCAAAGCAAATTTTAATTCAATACGTACAAGCAAATTTTAATTCAATTATGCAATAATAATTATAAGGATGCTATTTGCATTTGCAGTGCTTTTGGTACCGATCTGAACTTGGGATTCTATTTGTATATTGTCATGCTATCATTTTAATGACCTGGATTAGTAAATCCAAACATTTCAACACCATCGCAATTCTACGGTCTTTTGCTCCTCATGGCAACACGGAAAATGAGAAAGTCATGATTACAAAAACAAAAATAACGCATTCACCCTGCTGGTCACCGACGGAATACCTTCTTGATCGATGCATGTTACGGGTGGTTCACGAATAGAAGGAGAGCAAAAAGCAAATGATTTGTGAAAAAATGGAAAAAACGGGATGATGTAGTGTGTGCAGTGTGAGCATGTTGCACAATGCAGATCACCCCAACTGCGCCTGCCATCAACGCCGCTACCCCCATTTGCATAACAAAATGGCATTCGCGCAGCAACAACACCCACCTGGTACCTGGCCACAGTTTGCGTGGTGTGTCGGTCCGGCCTTGTGCAACTTAAGTTCAGAAGTGAGGATAATCGGTATCAACGGCAGCGGCACCAGCAGTAGTCGTGGTAGTGTGTGGTAGCAATAACGATGAAGAAAGGGTTGCAACAATAATGACGCGAAACGGTTGAAGGTCATGTGGCACACGAGTGTCACCCGCGTGTCGGGTCGAGTCCACACGAGAAAATGTCCTTTGACCTTGGAGTTGTGTCACTCACGGGGTGCGCGCTGATCGAAAGTGGCCTCCAAAAAAGAAAGCCCTGGTATCGTTCGGTGTGGTATGCAAGCTTTTTGAGCATGACTCGACATTGATACACCATCGATTGTCGTTCAGCAGTGTGTCCAACGGTTTTTATGATCATTGTGTACTACATACAAATCGCTACTAGTAAAAATGTATGTACAAATGCGAAAGAAACGAGAACTTTTTGTTTAATTAATTTGCTGTTGAAAGTGTTTCAAGATAGGTAATTTTAGTTTAGTTTTCGTATTAATATAAAAAATATGTTATATCACTAACAGAGCTTTTCATTATGCATACTAGAATGAATTAATTGAAATAAACCTTTCAGGTGTTTGCATTATACAAACGTTCATAATAAGTACGAAATACTTCTGTTTACTATCAGCAATCTTATCTGACGTTGCAATACAATCAATCTACCACGGGAGTAACGCTCGTGTGGCCTGAAAACTTCAACCCCATCCCATTCACCTGATATCGAGTCCGCCGCAGTATTTATACAAAAGAAACAGCAAAATTGCAACCCTTTAATACATTATTCGATAGAGAAATAAAGAGGCTTCCCCAGGTGACTTTGGATCGAGAGCGTGGGTTATTATCAAAAGAAACGTGACAATTTCATAAACATGTTTCAATGCGATATGTGCTCCCTTCAACCGTGATGCGTCAAGCTGCGTGGGAAGCGGCTAATGCTCGTGAACAACGATGCAACGTGACTGAATTTTCTGACCCTCGCAGAAAGTTTATCGTGTCTTTGCCTCCAGTGGCGACTACTCGCACAAACTTAAGGGTTGTGTCTTTTTCTCTTAGATTTCCAATTCCACATGTGCGGAACCTCAAAGCAGCCTTTATGATCATATTTTTAACGGATCATCGGAAGGAGTGATAAACAGACGAGATGAATCTGATTATCGAGACAACCGCGATTACACATTCTTGTTGTAACCCATCTCGTGGACATTTATGCAAATATCTGCGTAAAGGATTTGAAGGACTTTCAATTTTCAGCCATATCCATCACATACATGCATGACGAACTGGGATTATGCTTATGTTGAGATGTTATGAGGTGATGCGTGTAATATCGCACAAGTGGTGCTTCAGTCTTATCAAAGCGACTGCTTTTAAGACAAGTCGAATGAATGGACGAATGAATGATGTGAATAATCATCATTATAGATGAGAAGATATGGTGATGATTGTTCACAGAGAATTAATGATTAAAAAAGCAAAAAACCATATATATTCTAGGGGTTCATAATATCCTAGGTTGTAGACAGATACATTTTTACTAATACCATAATGTAGTTTGCTTCCCTAAGGGCGATGGCTTACAAAATTGGCTGAAAGTGATGTGAGCATGCAGGCATGTAAGCTGTAAAATAAATATAAAAACTTTTCCAGCATGTGGGAACACAAAATACACTCAGGCCGTTGTTGGATGTAGTCTGAAAGCACTTTGCAACCTAACACTCAATACGGTGGTTGGAGATCTCGATTATTTTTGAGTGCTTTTGATGTAGCTGTCATACTTCGTTTAGGGTTAAAGTCGGTCGGTACTACAGCTGCACTGTATTTGCTCCGTTGTTGCATTCTATTGCCGATAATGCTCGCAGTGATGCATCAGCTTCTCTGTAATACAAATGGGTTCACAGCATGTTTACGTCGTTGCATTTGACAGCTACACACGCACAATTCGTACGTGATGCATTCCCGCGAACGCCATGCAGAAGAGGACGATAATCGGAATAAATTTAATTTTCATCCATGTTTTACACGAACAACATTTGGCCCTTTAGGTGGTGGTCGAGAATCGAACGCTATTTGTTGTGATCGTTAGGGCTGTAATTTTACTGTATAGCAAACTTTCACACAAAGGATTCCATATTTCACACCCTATTAAAGGATGGTGCGAATCGTCTCATAATGGTGCGGAATGAATTTTGATGAATAAATGGGACAGAAAATTTGTTTTCTATTGTTTAGCGCTGCTACTCTACGTTACAGTCGTTTAATTTGCTTGTTTCACTTCACCCCATAAAACACCCACGAAGAGGGTTGGTAGCGAAACCGTTAATAGGTGGCTTATAAAAGTGTTCAATTTATGGCTTATATGTGATGAAGGTATGTACTAATTAAATTTCATGATAATCTATCACGCTCGAGGAATGCAATCTTTTGCTTTAGCCCGCTCTTACAGTGGCGTTATATCGCGGTCTATTTGGTGTGTTGATTAATTAAAGAGAAAAATATTATCATTACCATACAAATGAACTGTATCTGTAGATAACTAGTACTGTTTCAGTTTTGATAGTTGCTTTAAAGGCAAGTGGTTTAAATGGCAGATTAAATTCCCTTAACGACACGTGTAGTCAACACGGTAATGCTTCGATATTTCTCCCTATTTACTTTAAAGAGGATAAAGTTCGAAATAGAATTTAGAAAAAAAACTTGGAAAAGTATTATGCTTTGAATAAATGATACCGATATTTTCTGTAACTTTAAATTCATTTACCATCGATGAATGACGATTTATTATCTCGTTTTTTTCAGTCATTAATTCGAGCATTTTGATATATTTTTTCTAACACACATATTTTAGAAAATGGCATTTTACTGATGGTTTTGATTGTATAAGAATTACAAAAATATCGATCAATATTAGTATTTATAGGTCATTCGTTATTTTAAAAATCTTCACAAGAAACATAAGTCAGTGTGTAAAAAATGGATGAAATCGTTGTTATTTATTTATTCATTAAGGAGTCTAAATTTAGCTCACAAATCGACACGCATCGGTCCGGCTAGATGACGTCGCTTGTGCCATTTGTGCTGCATTGCCATGTCTCGGCGTTCCCATTCACCGATTCGTCGAGCTGGTGGCACGAGTGCAAATCTGTGTCGCATAACTGGTCCAAACGGTGCTGCCATCGCCACCGTCGATCCTTTGCACCCTAAAATGGAGAGCAAGGAAATATAGCAACGGATACATACACAAACCAGCAAACTACACCCCTCTCGTACCGCACCGTTTTGTATACAGCTGAATGCAAGAAAAAAAACGCTGTATAACCTATCAGGTGGGTCGGTGGTCATCATCATGAGCATCGCCATTGCTGAGGCTGTTGGTTGGAATCTTGTTCTTCCGAAACGGGACTTCACTTGTACGCTTGTGTATTCTGCCTACCATCTGATCCTACTAACCGTCATCGCGGTCTCCAGCCGCGATTGAGAAAAGTTGCATTAACGTTGGTTGCATTCGGGCATCGAATGTACGTTATCGCCCTGCATAATCGGCATAAAAACGTGGGTTGAAATCGAGGGAAAAGTCATGTACAAACTTAGCTCCTCCAGCGTACCATCATGTGACACTGTGCGGTGCAGTTTTCCGTAGCTGTGTGTATGTATGAGCGTGTTAGTGTACGCGCACGCGGATGAGTGTGCACCGATCTTGTATGCAGTTTTTACTGTGTGGTCTCTTGCACGCGACACTGTTGGCATGGTTCATCGGTGTGCGAACCGTGTAGATTTGCGTGGGTCGTTTTAAATTGGTGTCTATGTGGAGGTGTTAGCATAAAAAATGGAGAAAAACATCTCTAGAATGGCCTATGAATGACGATGACGATGGTGGAAAATGTGTTAGCTCCCCGCAGATGCTCGCAAATTATACGGACCTGCATTGAAAGAGGATATACAAAGGGAGCCGGAGAGAACTACTGGCACCAGCTGATGCATTTTTCTTCGCTCCAACACCAACCCCGCATTTTCAGTAGTAGTGTGGCAAAATTCAAAATGAGGGTGCTGATTTTGTAGGTCACCCAGCAGAGCAAAGTGGACACAGCGTACTCGGTAGACCAACGTCACCGATGACGCTTTCAACTACAGCAACCCTTGAATGTATGTAACTACTTTTTTGAAGACTCAGTAACGTATGGACCATGGCTCACGTTAAAAATGGTTCTGCTGTAATGTTGAACGAAACGTTTTGCGTGCGACTGGGACAAAACCCTGTCACCCACACGTACGACACGTTAGATAGTGTTCGCTAGAAGGAAGACGAGAGCAAAATGGAGTTTTTTATACCACACTACACACATGTCACTCGCTGTCTTTGGAGGATATTTTTTTTACCAACTGCACGACATTATGTGGGCCAACGAGCATGTCTTCCTGGTACGTTTTGTCCTTCATTAATTATCGTTACCACACAGCAGAGGACATAGTGTCTTGTTCATTTGACTCCGGCATCTGTCGCCTCTATCGCTGTCCGAACTGATAGAAAAGATAGGTTAGAATTGGACAGCCGATAATGTACCTATATCCCCAATACGTTGCTTGAATTGTGTGTATGGGTAAAGTACTGTTTTCCATCGAATACCCGTTACGGTTAGATTGCCAGTGTCCTCCTATGTTCGGAATAGTTCAAATTAACATCACTAGTAGACATTTATCAGGTCACCGTCAACACTGCGTTCTCGACATTTCTCGGTGGAATGATGCAGAAGGCTTCAGTTGACTACGTTATGTTCTCATCTGCTTGACACTCGGTTGGTATTGCTAAAAGCATGTCAACATGTTGCAAAAATCCCAGCACAGAGGCCACCCAGCAGCATTGCATTGTCCCCGGGTCGTTTTTATCATGCTCTCTAACGCATTGAACACTCGCTATCTATCCATCAACTAACGACATACGCACCGCACCATGGCTCATCGGCACATCGTGCACTAGTTTTCGAACAGCCATAGGACCGAGTTGAGTGTTGTTGGATGAAACATGCTTGTACTAATTGATTAACCATTGATTTTCAATGTTGGTATGATTTTTTGGAATATACAATTTTTACACTCTTCCACACGAAAAACAGGAAGTAAAGCAAACGCGACATGCATAAGGTACTTTTGATGCATTTTTTTAAATCATTTTCGTAGCGGTTCTTTTGTTGCCCGCATTGTTCTTGTGATTGACTATCGTTTCAATGGTTTAATATTTCATGCAATAAAAATATGTATTGCGAATTTGGCTCGTAGCTTGTGCTGGAATTCTTACTCAGTAATTATGAGTCATTACAACCATTCATGTTCCATTCATTATCATCGTATAAAACAATCCACTCAGTTGTTAACAGACCTTCGTTCATAGTAAGAAATGTACGATGCGATCAACAGCAGTTACTTTCCCTTTTTTATTTTTCTATCAGTATACACCGGAAAATTAAAAAAAGATTCATTGTGAAAAAAGGAAAAAAAAACACTTACCGGAAATGATCATCCTCATTGTCTTTAACAGGGTGTGGCGTCTGGATCTGTACCGCTTGCCTACCAACAACCTGTTCAAAGCGTTTGCGTGTGTGTATCGCGTATTGAATGCAATGTACACAGGATAGGGAATTTATTGAGAAAATGTGCACGTGTCTTGAATTTCAGAGTTTTGCGACACCGTTTATTCTACGCTCGCGATGTTGTGGGTGTTTCTAATGGGTTTTTTCGTTTTTATTTCCTCTTTCTTTCAGGTGAGTGTATTCATCGACCGGAAAAGCAGTCCGTTATGGCAACTCACGGAATTTGGAAAGGTCATACAAGGTTACTAAATGAAAAAAATAACAATAAGAAGCCTTCTTCAATAATGCACACTGTTTATGTTTGTTAGTGTCTAAATTAGTGCAACATGTGTAATTTCATGAAACAGCTGATTGTGAAGAGTGTTTATGTAAATTTTAGCTTGTTAGTTTCTTGTGGTTCGGTTATGTTCAGGTTTGATTCATTTTATTTGATCTTCATGTTACTTGAATTATGTATTCCAAAACAATACATTACATTCGATTACGTGCATAACTATCAGATAATGAAAAGAAACCAAATGGATCATGTTGCAGAACTGGAAGGAAAATGTGTAGAGATAGACAAAACCATGCTGAAAGTATGTAACAACACAAATAGTGATCAAAGTGAGTCAGTAATGTTCGGAGTCAGTGTATGTGGTAATCGATGGCTGCGCTGATTTAATTTGACTCCACTCCTTTTCCGTTACGAATTCGGACAATACGAACAGTTCAGCGCGATGGTGTCAAAAACATGGTGTAGAAAATATGATGTTAACAAATCCCATCCAAAACCGTTGCGATCGGAGCAAGATCAGTGAGCCTGTTTAATTACAGTTATTTCAATACCAGCGGCATAAAAATGGATTAGTTACAGCCGGGTAGACAAAACCAAGAAAGAAGGTATCATCGGGTCGACGTGAAACTAACAGTTGCGATAGAATTTCAACGTATTACACACACCACCACCAAACCATCACAAAGCGACAGGAATAGGAAGCGATAGCAATCTGCTGGTTTACGTCTTGCATTTGGATGTTGAGAAACGTTCACGCGACCTCCTTGGAGAAGAAATGAAGAAGCTGTAATCCGGTTCAATGGCATGTTGTGGGATTGTTAAATCGACTATGAAGAAACGTCAACACAACGCAACTTATCGATGGAAGAAATGAAGTCAACGTTAGCTACAATTCGTGTTTATTCACCAGTTCATGGAGCTAATAATCTTTTGCTAAATTGAGCATCATCCGAGAATAGGAGATACCGGGCATCAGTGGTGGTTATAATAGGGTTAATGGACTGAACTCCCGGCATGTGACACGCGTCAAATGATTGGAACGGCACTAGTCTACTCGCGAGAAAGTGTACTGCTTGGGAGTGGAACAAGTTATTGGCGAACAAGAAATCTATCAACCGCATCTGCAGTTGCATCTATCCGTGTTATGGTGTGATGTATGCGTCGTTTGTCGTTAATGATATTAAATTGGCAGTTTGCACCATAGTGAACGCGAATGACAAGTTCTCAACATGAAGAATGGACGTATATCGTCATTGAGCTTAAATTATTCAAACAATTGCGTTTTGCTACAAAAATCGCATGTGGCATTGTAGTATATAATATCTCTCGAATAAAAATTTGTAAGGTGTGGCTTATCAAATACAACTGCATGAAGGCATACGATTAGACTGAAATGAAGCTGGCAATGAAGCTTGATCTGAATTGACCAACGAAACTCTTTAGCTGCTCCGCCGAATATGCGATAAATACCTAGGAGTGATCAATGTTTAGATTTAATGGCTAGACGTTTGACAAACTTCCCACAAAATTTCCAAAACAGCAAACTGAACCAATACATCTGCCTTTTCTGGATGGTTATATGGGATTCACTCGCGCTCCTCGTTCCGCCGTTTTTTCAATGTAAGAAAACCGTTCGTTCATTGCTTTCCCACGGGATTAATTAAAACCGATTAGCCACGACCCCCCGAGAGCGGCTCTTGACTCGACTCGCGAACTCAAGACAATGCATAGCGGCTTCCGGCAGTGGTTTGGTTTGTTGTTGATCAAGTTGCTGTGGCTTTTGGTTCTGTAAAAGGCCATTGGAACACTCCACAAGTGCGACCCTCGCAAACCATCGTCCATCAGATACCACGTACACTGAATACCGTATGAAACTCTATCCTTTCTTCGACCGCGTGTCCTTCGCGCGTTGTTCATCGGTGTCAGAAGGTTGCTTCGCCGATCTGCTGTAACGCTCAGTATTCAACAGTAGAGTATTTCCCCCAAACCACAAGCCCCATTGCTGTCGGTAGTACGCTCAATAAATAATTCGTTATTACTGTGTTTAGTGTGGTTTGTGTCGGTTTCCGGACTCCCTACCCCAACTGTTGAAGAGATCATGGTTATCGGTGTGTAACACAGAGACGTGCTGTTGGTTAGTGAGCAAAGAGAAGCCACTGGGCCAGCTCGAATTACAAACCCGTTTCTTTCTATTCGTTCGTGCGATATCTTTCATTTGTTATTGGTTCAGTGTTTGGCGGTATTATGTTACACCGTCTTTCCGATGTTATAAAAGCGTGTGTCATACCACAGGGAAAGTAGCAAGCTACTGTTGCTCTAGAGAACAGTACTCTGAACGATTTCATGCTGCACCTGCACTTCTATGGTTATCGTCATAGTATGCTTCATTGAGTGCGTTCTGGCTATACTCTACTAGGTTATAAATTGATACGGAATGTTAAATTACGTTATTCTCCACAATGTACACAATGTACATTCATTATATCGTATCGATTGTTTGAATAGAAGCGTATCATTTTGTGAACTTTTAAATTGATGCGCAAGTATCTGTTTCAGCTGCAAAATGATTTTTAAAGGCATGATTTACCATTTTGAAATGTAGTTTTTGATATATTTGTTTATAAGACTCGAAAAGAAAAATCTCGATTATATCCAATCTAATCAATAATTAAAAATACAGTTTTGAATTATTTCCATATAGTAACAATTTACGAAAATCTTTAAGGGATTTGTGCAACTAGTGAATTATAATTTTGTGATTCTATGTCATTTTGTGAAACATGTTCTCTCCATAATTCTTTATTAACGTTTTTTTTTAACAAAAAGCAATTCCTTTTATCTATATCTTCAATCAACAAAACTAACAAGTGGGAAAAATGTTACGTTGATGTTGATTTTTTTGCCCAATAATGCTCCTTCATACACACGCCTACTCATGTACAGATCCGAACGGTCTACATCTATGGACAACCGATCATCTCACTGTACGTGGAAAACCAGGAACGACTCTGTTTGGCACAGATATCCAGCACGCTACTTAAGGACTTCAGCTACAACGAAATTCATAATCGACGCGTGGCACTTGGCATCACTTGCATCCAGTGCACACCGGTGCAGCTGGAGATACTAAGGCGGGCTGGTGCCATGCCGGCCTCATCGCGTCGCTGCGGCATGATTACTCGCCGCGAAGCTGAACGCTTGTGTAAGTCATTCTTTGGCGAATGTTCGCAACCGGCGTTACCGGAGGGCTTTGCCTTCAGCGTGTACCATGAGTGTGCCTGGGGCTGCACGGGTTCGTTCTCACCGGCGCGCTACAATTCATCCCGGGCAAAGTGCATCAAGTGCGCTTACTGCAGTCTGTTCTTTTCGCCGAACAAATTTATTTTTCATTCGCATCGACTCAGTCCGCACGATAAATACGTGCAGCCGGATGCGGCCAACTTCAACTCGTGGAGGCGCCATCTGAAGTTGCAAGGTAGCCCACCGGAGAAGATCGTGCACGCCTGGGAGGATGTGAAGGCTATGTTCAATGGAGGCACACGTAAACGGTACATACTCTCCACCGCGCGGAAGTACAGTAGTGCCGGTACGGCGTCATCTTCAGGAGCTCAATCGTCTGCCATATCCAGCAGTGGTGGCGGAGGCTCGAGTAGTTCTGTCGGGTCCATTTCAGTCACGTCTCGTGGTACACCACCATCCACACTGGAGAAATCACCTCCAATGGTAGTGATACCGACGCCGACTCACGCCGAACCGAGACCAATGCTACCCGTACTTGGTAGTGGCATCGTCGTGCCGAAGAAGGAATATTCGGATCTACAGCCCATTGATGCCACCTACAACAGTGACAGCTGCAGTAACAGCACTAGTCCATTCGCCCATATTCCACATCTGCTGTCAAGCAGCAGCTCAAGCTCTACCGTGGCCGCGGCTGGTGGCATACGCACGACCCTTCCTCCCTCTACTCCGGTTACCGGAACACCAGAAACGATGACATCTCCTATCGCCACCCCGGTAATGGTAGTTCCAGCGGCTGTACCACCACCGAACAGTGGCAGTCAGACGACGGCGGTAGCATCGACTGCGGCCGCTGCCGCTGCTGCCGCTGCAGCCGCGGCTGCAATGGTATCGAGTCATGCAGCGGCCACCTCCACCGTCGTAACCAGTTCGGCCGCCGTTGCTGCGGCTAATTTCGGGTTCAAGTTGTCCTGTCTGCAGCCGTTTGCATTCAACAGCATTGGTCACTTCCCAGCGATGGTCCCAAGTACGGCTGGGTATCTGGTGCCGTTGTTGCGTCCTACCAACCCGAAAAGCATTTCTGCAGCAGCCATGTCCGCATTCAAGCCGGTGGTAAAAGCTAGGAAGAGGTATGAAATCGAGCCATCGTGGGAAAGGTTACGAATGATCCGAATTCGGGTGAAAAAATTCGTGAAAAAGTGCAGTGAATATCATTACAACGATTGTTGTCATCCTGTCACACATCAAATGTCGCGAACGTTATATCATCCTGTCAATTATATATCCCGTAGAGTTTTGAAAAACCGAACGTTATTAACCGAACGCATGCCTAGTGTGTGGCATCCCTGGAGACGATTGCTCCGTCATCTTAATGTTTCTCTTGATTGTTTCAACGTCTGCGAAATGGTCACACTGCACTGCTGTTTGTATTCGCGTTACTATGGGAGGGCAGATGTGGCAAGTTATCGTTGTACAATCATGACACTCTCGTACTGTTTACTGATTGTCGTTTCTGGAATCGCCAAGTAGAGATGCAAAAAGGCTTTGTCTTATATTAGCAGAACCGTACAATCCGTTTGCTAATCGTAGTATTTGATTCCCGGTATCTTTTTTCTTTCTACATTACGTGGATGACTTGCTTTGGTTTCCCGATTTGGCCGGAGTTGAGTGATACTCGAAGGGAGTATTTGCTTTTTGTAGGGAGCTGTGCTCGATTCACAAATACAGTACTCTTGGAAAGCATGGCTAACTTAATAGAGCTTCATCTACCGATATAACGTTTCGTCCTGTGCGGATGGAACTGTTCCGATAGAAAAATCTCAAATAATAGAGATTTTTATGGTGTTCTAGAAAAAGTTTTCTTCAGGTAAGTTTATGTTACACTGTTTGTGTACACTAGGACAATATGTAGGATTTATGGTCCTGGTCCTTCAAATTTAATGCCAGTAATAATTACTAAACGTACTTTGAAAATATAGATGTATTATGCTTTAACATGTATGTTTGTTTTCTTTTTTTTAATTCCATTGTTGCGTTATTGATTTAAAAATGTATTAATCGTACAATAGAATCCGTAACTTTAAGTTGTTTTATTAAAGCAGCCACAGAGAATGGTTTAATTGGCATTAGGGCAAACATCAAACAACGGCGAAAGTTTCTTTTGG
Source organism: Anopheles farauti No. 4 (assembly GCA_000956215.1). NCBI lineage: Eukaryota > Metazoa > Arthropoda > Insecta > Diptera > Culicidae > Anopheles > Anopheles farauti No. 4. The sequence continues at coordinate 29,808 of JXWZ01001458.1, read as the reverse complement.
TAATGAAATTGAAATTAAAATCCACATTCACATATCTCTGCTTTGATAGAAGCGCATCGTTTTCTCGTTTGAATGGCTGTAAGAAGTGAGACAAACGAATGGACAAAATGTCCCAAACGAGAGCCAATCCATTTTCGCGGTCAAGGACAGACGGTTGTATGGCGTCATTGGTTGCCTTGGCCAGGTCCAATCATCTTGTCTTTCTGTTGAGCTTGTCTTCGTCACAGAATGTTCTCATTTCTTCTGTTTGCTGTTCCTGTTAAAGTAAACCGGCCAAGCTAACCAATTGTCTGACTCGCCATGTACGTGGACGGGCCATTAGGGTTTTGTGTTAGAACTCGAGAATAGTTGCTCTCCTAGCAATGCGTTTTTCATAAATTTATCTTTTGATGTAATCAGCAAAATGTGCTATTGAGCTTCAATGTAAGCGTCCAGTGCGCTCTTGACGTCTTCAAACCGTTGAACAATCAAGTACTCTTGCCATGAGTGTGCTTCACATTGGATCCTCAGATCCGTTAACGTGTCCCCCATTTGGGATCCTACAAAAGGGCGAAACTAATGCCCGCCGAATGACGTAATAGAGAAAAATGAAGGATAGTCACCTTCTAGAAATGATCTCCACAGCTGATGGTAGTTGATAGAAGCTGGTCCACAATCAATATGAAGTTTATTATGGACACTAAACATGATGCACTTGGAAAGGATTTGACTTTGTTTAATGTGATTTTGTTGTTTTACTTGTTTATTTATTGACGTCACTATTTAGATATTTATTTTTTAGCTTAAATTTTATTGTTTATATGAAACATAATGAAATTGTTTGATATATTGTATATATATTCACGCATTCAATTTGCTCCACTTTTTAAAATAGAAATCAGAATACTCTTTTTAAAATATCCAAAGTGTACATCTCTGATGGTCTGGGTTTGCGTAATCTCAGCGGTTTCGTTTATATTGCATAGTTTTATGTTGATGCTCTGTGTTGATGGTTCGGGAATGTTAAAACTATGAAACCAATGCATTGCGTTATCTGCGGTATATTCCGGCAACCATCCCGGCCAGAGTCGAGCAACGCAAACCCTTTTTTGTTCCGTGTTGCGCTGTTGCTGCCATCACAAGATGAAACATTCTTGCGAAAGCCCAACTGACAGCTATCGCTCCAAGATTAACCAATTTTCGCATCCGTATCTTTCTCCTGGGCATATGCCGTTCCCGCTTTGTGATATGGTTGTGTGCAAGAGGAGGAAACGTAAGGTACAGACAAAAAATCCCTTGTAGTAACGCCAACAACAACAGATAATCGAAATCGACTGCTTCGCCGTTGGGTAGCAGCTGTGTCAGAGGCCCCCCGTTCTGTTATGTGTGTTTATTTCAGTTCTTATACTTTCTGACGTGCCAGCTCCAGGAGATCATCGAAGTGTGTTGGACGTTGTTGTAAGCAGGCGCGCTGTTTTATTACGGTTTATTTATGTATGATCAAATATTGTTTTTTTGCGTGTTGTTTGACTTCGGTTTTATATTCTACTATCAAATTTTGATTCTGTTTTTCATTGAACAAACAAAACATATAGTAAATTACTATTTTTTACACATTGAAGTAAACCAAATTTTGATGAATGGATTGCATTGATAATTGTTTGCTCATATGATTGCATTATTGTTTGCTTTGATTTTTTTCAGTATTTTATATTGTGCATTTATTCTTGATATTACGATTTATAAATAAAATTTCAGCACACCCACATGCAGCATGATATCACTTGTTTACTAAAATTTACGTTTCTATGTTCTCTTTTCCTTCTTTCTATCGCTAATAATATTGTAACACAGATAAATCTGCGGCTAATACTCGTGAGTGGCAAGACGAAAGAATTCCTCTTCAGTCAGACGGACTCCGCCGGAGACATAGCACTTACAGTATTCGAAAATTGGCCCGATGGTAAGTAGCACTGCATGTAATGTTCATTTCACTTGGGGTTTTCAGACATAGTTGTATTTCATTCTAGAATACAAGATTCTAGATTTTTTTAAGTTTTTTGACTAGTTCAATTGATATGTTCATTGGGAAGATGTTATTTGTCGTTAAAATGTGGTAAACGACATTAAATCTCGATAATGATTTTTTTTCCTCCCCATAGACTATCTTTCTTCAGCCTTCACATACTCATTTATGTGTTATTGTTAATCCGGTGTAACGAGACCATTGAGATCATTCAGAGAAAATGGCTTTTGCTGAGCCTCAAAGAGAAAAATGTAAAACCATAGCAACTTCCTTCCACCAGTTCACTAGTTGTTAGTATCTAAATGAAGCAAATAAAACGATCGAACTATTCGTATGTGACTACTTCACCTGCAGGTTCACCTCGCACTATCACTCATTCTCACAATTTTGTGCGTTTCCTGTACTGTACAGCGGTTCATCATCAACAACATTTGTCCCAAAAGACATCAAACTGAAGGTGCTCTGCGTACCATCATTTAAATTTCCCCCTAAATCGTTGTTCAATACCCCGCATTTGCCACACATTTGTGTGGCAAATCCAGTTTTCCGTAACTATGAAACATTGTTTTGAAGATAGCTTCAGGTGCTGTGTGTATTTCGTGCTCCCATTCTTTCCATCATCCTCATATGGACATGTACTAACAAGTGTGTAGCAGCATTGAATTTGGAAGCGAAATTTCCATTTGACACTAATGAAGACAAATCTTTGGATTGGGAAATGTCTCACTCTACTCTCCGCAAATGTTATGTATGAATACATCATCCTCTCTCGACTGGTCAGATTATTTTTTACCTTTAGGGCACTTTTGACGCTTGTACATCAAATCATTGACTAGCTTTTGTACAACGATGAGTAGAAAAAAAAACTCTACTCATATCAACGCGTGGATCTTGTGTACACAAGGTGAAACAATCTGTAAAAATTGTTTATATTTAAGAATATATTATATTTTGCAACCGCTGGAAACTCTGTTGAAAATTCATCTTTCAAAATCTACACGTTTTCTTTTTAAATAATACATTATCTGCTTCTCAAATCAATTGGATACGAACAATGTATGTTATGTGTTGCGTTTGTTACACGGGGCATGTCTGATTGGCAATTTTTTTCAAACAATCTTTATTTTGTTTGAAAAAACATTATAACCTACGAACATTACACGATACACATTCATTTTTATGTTTGTTGTTTTTTCGATGTTCGTTCGATGTGTGCTATTCGCTTTAAACTACATGGCGAAACGAGCAAATAGCAATAGAAGGCCATTTCGCCAGATGGTGTTTGACGGGTTGATACTTTTGCTTGAATTTATTTGCTCCGTTTCCACATTACACTACCATCACGAGGGTTTCTTCCACTTGGGTGCGAAGATGTGTCAAATGCAGTGCCCTATCCTACGCGTAGGCTCCAGGCACGATGCTACCGAATATATATACTCGCTATCTACAAATGTACCATTGCAGGGAACAATTTCGCATGCGATTTAGGCATGCGTTTTCGTATCACTTTTTGGCTCATTCTCTGCTTTCAGCTACCCAAAAACGTATGGGAAGTTTTGTCGCACAAAATGATTAGGTAAACGATTTTTCAATGGTGGAATAGTGTAAATATATAAAGGAATCGGAGGCGCTTGTTGTTCATAATGGACATTGGTGCTCTTGGTATGCTGTGGAATATCTCTGTTTTTCAACATCTCCACATCACTGACCGCAGTACACATTAACCACACTTAGGTAGATATGGGCAGTATCCCGTTTAGGGCTATTCCTGTGAACAGGGAAACAATTTCTCGCTTCCTGTGCCTATCGAAAGTGAACAGTGAACGAACCGAAGTCTTCTGACTGCAGAAACTGTTGCAGCGACGACGTTCTAGCATACCAACCAAGCAGCCATACCCAACATGCTCACATATCCTAGTTATGGTTGGCAGGACATCGCGCAAACCAACCCGAAGAAGTTAGGAATGTGGGTGAAGGGACGTTGTCGTGATTAATTGCCTACATTAATTACAATCAAAGCCGGAAGAGCAAGACTCGTACACACGCGTCATACGGTTACAGAATGATAGGCGCATGCGGTTTTTTTTGCTTTCGTTGTTGTTTCAGTTATGCATGCTTCATTGTAAGCACGTCCTACCACCCAACGTCTCTCCCAAAACAGAAACATCCCACTATCTACCTCTTATTACCATCGTACCTGCTGCGTATATGTACGCTGTCGTTGAAAGTGTGCAGTGGTTGTTCAAAGCTTATTAGTTTTCTAGGCATTATGGTCTTTGCTTCTGTGTTTGCTAGAGTAGCATACCACCTGTAAGGAAATTTGGTAACCGCACATGTTTTCGTGATTTTAATAGGAACCCATGTGCATAAAGGTTATTTTAATTTCTTAATTTTTTTGTTGTTGAAAATCACTCGACGCATGCAACGTCATTTTACACGGCAATTAACGTGTTTTATGAAATATTAAAAAAGCAATAATAAAAATATGTACTTTTGGGTAGGTTCCACCGAGATTTGAACTCGGATCGTTGGATTCAGAGTCCAAAGTGCTAACCATTACACCATGGAACCCGTCATGAAGGGAGGGTTTATAACGTGTACAGACTCGGTGCATAGAAACACGTCTAGCAGAAAATGTTGTTTGGATGAACTTTTTTCGATGTGCTGATATTTTTTGTGAACAAAATTTGTTTAATGATGAAGCATAACATTTTCTAGTTGTTTTATTTTTTCTACCCTCGCTTACATTATAGATTGGGAAGCGGAATCGGTGGCTAAGGCAGAAATCTTAAGACTTATCTACCAGGGACGCTTTCTACACTGCAACGTAACGTTAGGTGCGCTGGGGCTACCATTAGGCAAAACAACCGTGATGCATTTGGTGCCGCGTGATAATTTACCCGAGCCAAACTCACAGGGTAAGACAACTCTCACTTCAAACACTTTTCTTTCTGCATCTTGAAGCTAACATTTTTCGGCTTTATTGTAGACCAGCGGCAGAAGAGCAAAGGCGGTTCTAGTAGATGCTGTTCCACAAGTTGTTGTATACTGTAACCACCATCACGACGACCACGACGAGGGTGACGCTGCACTGGCACGGCCGCGACTTTGTGTGCATTATGACTGCGAGGCAAGCACGCGGAAAACGCGCATTGAACGATGGATTGACAAGATGCGAATGGCGCGAGACATACGGTTCTTGAGAAACAATGGTCAACGAGTACCAACATCACCGCTGGATGGACACCGACAACTCCTGGCACTCTAAGGCCTCACGATTGGTACAACAGCACTTAATGTCGGTTTGTTATTGACGACCATTTCGATGCTTGTGTTCCTCTAGAATTGGCGTGAAATGCGGGATAATACAGTGGGACAGTTTATGCATATTTTTCATCTCCTATGGAGTGTGTGTGCTGATATAGTGAGGGTGCGTATGTAGTTTGTTTTAATATCAACACGAATCTAGGTTCCCTGAAAGATGTAGCACGCAGTTTCATGTAGCCAATTCCCATGATCGAGTTCATCCACGTGGCGAAGGTTTGTCGTTCAAGCGGATATCAAAAACTCCAATAAATGTTGCGGTCGTGCACGAAGGCAGCATTGTAACGCTTTTGTATTATTAGGAAGCTGCGAATTTCGGTAAATGTTATTAGTAGAGAGAAGGAGAGTTATAGTGTACTGGCGACGATTATATGTTTAGTGTTATGTTTTTTTATTATTATTATTACTCCATGGAGCCGCGATTATTCCTGCTTTTATACACCTGTGTCCGTCTGACTGCCTTATTTTTGCGATTTTCCGATATACCCAGCAAAATTTCTTCGTGCGAGCCGATATGATGATAATGCGTAGAGCAGGATTTAACTGAAATAAGTAATGTTCTTCAATTCATTATTTAGCCCTCGAGTACATAGTAAATTTTAATTGACTGACAACATTTATTTTCCTGGGTGATCTTTATTGAAATAAATGAATACGAGCGTTGACAGTTCATGCATGAATAAGCAAAGAAAGGAACGTAAGATGAACGAATGTCGGTAGTATAGATACCGAACAGTAGATGGCGCTGTACGGGAAACTGACAATGCGTGTTGAAATTTTCATACCACAAACATATCGTCCTGGGTTTTTGTCGCTTTCCACGTGACAGTATGTATGCAATGTTTTATTTTTTGCACCAGTTTTAAGTGTTTTTTTTTATCTTGCATATGTATCGGTTAGTTCTCATGATTCGTTTGTTGTTGATAGTCCCATTTACGTGAATTGCTTCGCAAAATATCACTCCACCCTTAACGATGTACATTTTTTTCGGATTCGTACTGTAAAATTCTGCTTACCCTTTATGGTGTAGTGGGGGACAAATTTTAAAACATTCTATATTTTTATCGTTTTTCTGTTACTGTAGCAAATGGTAAATAGAGAAAGGATAAGATCAGTTGAGAGTGAGAATTATTCGTTCGCCTGCTTGTGAGGTTCGAAGACACGTGGCAAAGGAACGATTGATCGTAACTGCAAGAACAAACAACGCGGTAAATTAATAGAGGAAAATAAAATAAAGGCAATGTGGTTTGTAGTTATTAAACATAAAGCAAGTATATACAAGTAAACAGAACTCTATAGATGGTGGTATAAATATTACTTTGCAAAAGAGCTACACGAAATCTTTAACGTAGAGAGGGATGAACCAGCGGTACGGAATAGCAGGCAATTGTTTGGACGGGCAAGCAAACAAACGTAGGTAAAACTCAAACAAATCGGTTTATATGGTACAGCATACCTGTAAGAAATTGAAACAAACGACTAACTTAGGTGAAAAGAAATTATTATACTTTGTTCTCTTTTGTTTAGGTTAGTTTAAGCAATATATTTGATAATGCGCTTTTCAAGCGCATAAAAATACCAGCAAACTGAGGAAGAAAAATAGGAGAATGCGGGGTGTACTATTACTGTAGGTGTAACTGAGGCAACGTGATGGACGGAGGAGATGCCAAGAAGGACGTATATATGTTTCGTGAACATAGTAATTACATGAAGAAACATCCAACCTGTTGTGCTATTACCGCAAATTACCACTTAACATACTAAACACAAGAAAACACAAAAACTAAACCAGTTGGAGCGTTTTAAAGTTTGTAATGGCGCCAAATGGGACGCTCCATGCTAAATTTCCTACTCCCTCGACATAGTGTGAGCACAAGATCATATGCAAAACTTATACCAATAACTCCAAAAAGCAATGTGAAACGAAATATGTTACAGCAAGCGAACGAAAGTAATCCGTTACAGAATCGGTCCTTCAAAGGGAGGAGTAGACCTTAACAACACATAGCGACGACCCCTAATGGAGCCGGTGAGATATGGGTCTCCCTAGCGTGGGCGTATGTATGTAATTAAAAATCTCAACGTCTTTATTATTGTGCATCTCTCCTCTACCCAAAGCGCACGTTCTTCCCATATCCACCAGAACCCCAAGAAGTTCTGGCGTCCCCTCGTTGCCACCTTCTCATTTTCTTACCCATTCGATCGTTTCAGAACACTAAAGACTAAAAAACTTCCCACTCGCATGCAATGTGAATCGATTTTACTGTTCAAGAACAGCAGTGGAAGCGTAAGAAACACTGACAGGTGAAGAAATACAAATTTGCGTATTCTAGACGGTACAGGATGAAGAAAAATAATCAAACAAAACACACAAAAACTATGAATGTACGAAACATGATATTCGCTTAGTCTGACATTAATAATCGGAGAAGGTAAATGTATCGGATACGGTCTTATTTGTGAATGGGTGCAAATAGGATTGACGATGAATATAACGACGGTGGAAAAGAGAGAGGGAAACATTGGCAACAAAAACGAACGAACGCAAGCCCGCGGGACGGTATGGGACATGGGAGAAATGTGTTAGTAGGAACAAATGTTAAAAACAAAACAATTCAAACGTGAACGTATTTCCTGCGTAATAGAAGTGATAAGAAATTGTAGCAAATGTAGACAGAAAGGGAGGAAAGTTAAGCTAACGTGATGATAATAGCGGAAGTTGTACGTAAAGAAGCTGTGGGAGGCGACAGCACGAGCATAAGCACCACGCAGAACGAGATACCGTCGAAAGCACACTACGCAATAGGTATGTGGATCTGTGTGCGTGAGGAAAATCTGCGGAAATGTGGCGCAAAAGCATAATAAAAGCTGAAGATGTATTGTTAATATACCGTGTTTCTTTTACTCCGTTATATTATACTACAGCGAAAGAAACATTCGTACCTGTTGAAGTAAAAATAAATTAACAGAAACAAACATCGGATCAGATTCGATCGGAAATCTTTTTTTATTTTGAACAAATATAAAAAAGCTAATCGAAAAATTTTCGGAAAGATTTTTTAAAAAAAGTTCACTTGTTTCCGCCCGGGATCGAACCGGGGGCCTTCCGCGTGTTAGGCGGATGTGATAACCACTACACCACGGAAACAGATGGTAAAAGCAACGTTAAGCAGTAACACAAACCACATACTATAGCTACAATTGCAACACATTTTCTTGGTTTTCGTTATGATACATCATTTTAACTCCAAATGATCACATAGTCTAACATAGTCTTGGAGAACATATTACTTACATAGATTAGTGACAATTACGTAGAGAATGTTTCTTAACGATAGATAGATGACAGTTGATACGGTAAGACAGTTGATTCATATCTTATCATGCTGTGGCTGTTTGTAATAACCAATACGATCAGTTTATGATTTCCTTAGAAAACAATCTTATTTAAGCTGGTCTGCAAAGTAATAAGTGCTGAAACAAATGTTTTCAAATGTTGCAATTTTTAATTAAAGCGAACCACGAGCCGTAGGATGCATGGCCAACCAAAAGTGAGCTAAATTCAAACGGATTTATGTCAGTTAACATTTTAAGATCGCTTCCTTTGACGGTTACTAAAGGTTTCATGTGGTTGACCTTGTTGCTGGGCACCGCATTGTTGTAGTTTGAATATAAGAGTGTTTTCCTGATTGCAGGTCTCTTATGCCTTCCGAGTGCGATTCTCCCTCAGATACTTTGTGGTTCAAGAGTGCGCAAGACGCCGCTGTTACAAGATAGACGATACACCTACTGAAAAAGACAACAATTGTTTAACCGGTGGTAGCAGAAGTGGATCAACGTAGGCAATGTTCTCGATCCGGATATTGCGGCATGAATGGGGATTCCTCCCTATGTATGGACTTCGACCTACCACAGGTATTATTCGGTTAAGTTTTTTTCAGAGCATATCATTTCGTGGTAGTACTATCATTTCGAGAAATATACTCCTCATGCCGGATGCACAGACACGATGATGGAGTTTTTATTAAGATTATTTGATTGTTACATTTTGTTGTTTTATTGCGTAGCACTCATAAGTTTTCCTTCATGTATGTGGATACTTTTGGACAATAAATTTTGAATAAATATACCCTTAACTGGTTCATGTTAAACCGGTCCATAAAAACGCATCATTTCAGCGTTAATCCATCCTATCCCATTCCTTTCATATATAAATATCGTAGATACTGCGTCACACTCGATCCCAGATTTGGTTGGATGCAAACAGTTCAAGCAAAGCAAACATTCAACACACGGATATCAAACGATTAAAGGGTAGTGTCTAAAGTCATTGGCACACATTTCTACCTCACCAGTACAGAGTTTGCCCTCACAACAATCGTTCCGGTCACCCCGAAATGAGTCACCGGGGAACACGACGCGGAATTCATGGAACTCCTCGCGCCAAACTACCTGCGAGCGACGGAGAGCGTTTTTTTAAAGAACCAGCTTCCACCACTCATTCAACCACATGATCACGCGACGAACGCCCCATGACGTCACGAACCGATGCTACCACTTACCGAAGTAGTCCTGGGCGCGTATTTCGCACCATCCACCTCTTCCTGCGATTGAGTACGACCCGTTGGACACAACAAACAACGAAGCGGAGTGAATCTCGTGCGACAAGCCGTCGGGGTTGTTTGGTCAAATGGATCGGTGAAGTCGACGCGTGCGGACGTGGGAAAATATTGCCTCGAAGAAGGCTCCGGTGCTCGTGCAGTGTGACATTGGAAGTAAACACTCAGGCTCGCGTGTGGTGTCGTCGGTCGCTATCATATCAGACGCGGTCGAGGAGAGTGTTTCAAGTGAACGCGCGCGCTATCTTTCAACCTGTTTGCGTTATCCGTCTGAAAAAGTGTTTCTTATCTTGGCCTGCGAACGGCATCCGTTTTGTGCTTACCCTTGATACCCGTACGAGCTCATATTTTACACCATTACGTTAGAAGTGCAGTTTCAAGAAAGGTGTGGCTCAAAGTGTGCATAATTCGAATTTCGGTGCGTGTTTAGAATGAATACAAAAAGTGAGTAACGTCAACAAATAAGAGCGATGTTAACTGAACCTAAGGATGATAGTTCTACAACATCGTTGGCATTCTGGTTTGGAGACCTTCTCGCTGTGTAGTGTACTGATATCTTATCCATTTTCGTTCGAATTCCCAACTGGTTACTTCACCCTCGGAAAGAGCAACCAAAAGCCGGTTACATGCATCCGGGTTAACTTTTTCTTTTGGTGTCGCTTTTTAGTTGTTTTGCGTAATGCTCAGTGGAGCGATCCTCAAGCGATCATTCCACGTGACTCATCGAAATTACCAAAGGTCCGAACCGACCGCTTCCTATTTACCATGGAACGAAACGCGTATCTGTGTAAAAAAAATGCGACACTGGCCCGGTGTGGCATACGTTGCGCTTGCGTGATTCACCTACCGAGCCAACCGATGACGACGACGTCGAAACGGGCGCACGCTTTGAAAGTATACAGTGTTTTCCTCCTAGCAACGCCACCGTGATAGTTCAATTAGGGCATCGAAATGAAGCATTCAAAAACAAATTACTGTGACGGTGTGCGACCAAACCAAAGTTGCCGAACAAAAAACCCCAAACGAATTGAGCTGTCATCCGTAGCCGGTATAAATACGAAGCAAATGTCAACCTATGTTGAAATCTTTGTAGGGCTCTTACCCTATCCTACCCTATTGAATAAGATTAGACGTCCAGTGCTGACAACGACTTAAATACACGAAACACTACCAGATTTGGTTTAGGCAGTTAATCAAAGGTTTATGTTTTCTTTCCAACAGCGATCTGAAACGGAACACATTTGTCAGTGTGCTAAAAACTGGATAAAAACGGTGATTTGAGACATTCATTCAAGCCTGCTACGCTCATCGTTTAGCGCTTCGCCATCGGAAGTGAACAGAAAGAAACGTGCTTTCAAGTCAACGCAAACAGTGCAACAAAGCACTCGGCGGGAATGAAGTCCCCGCAGAGGTTGGTGATTGGTATGGGGGTGATCTCGCTTCTGGGGATGCTCTGGTCCGGTAGCTGGGCGTTCAATCTATCCCCGGTGCCAAACTACGTGTTCCGGGAGCCTAACCTTCAGCTGCACATGGAAAAAGTTCGAAGTTCGTACTTTGGCTTTGCGCTCAATCTGCGCCCTGGCGGGTAAGTTTCGAAGCGGCGGTGAAAGTGGAATCTTCAAGACGGCTACGTCAACTTCCAATCAAAGGAGGGTGCCCCACTGATGGAGGACGTCTTTGTTTGTCTCAAGTCTTCATGTCGAGTAGCGTAATTGTTCCGTGTCGCTTATAATGGCACATGACAAGCTTCGGTATAAAAAAGAACCCATGAATTAATCAATATAGCAAAAGCACGCACTTAAAGGTCCTGTAACGAAGAGATGGGTTACACTGGGTAGATGGGTGCAATGGGTTACAACACTAGAAGATTTGTACAAGATTTAGCTACTATCGGCAAAATAGCATATTATCGCTTGTGAACTTTTAGTTTATTTCAAACAATGTTTCAAAAGGCCTCAGGTTAAATGTGAGTTGGCTTTATTGGTTCAGAGAATGACACAATCATTTCTTCAGATTAGTAATCTGTTTTTTACATTTTTTTTTACTTTTTGATTGGACCACCTTTTCTACGAACCAACCTTTCGTGTGCAGTGTGAGTAACTGTTTCACGAGACAGTATGCCCATCATTGGGTGATTCATAACGCAAAGAACCTGATCATGCAGCGCATTCGGCTAACACGAGCTGTCCAACGGGAATTTGACGGCATGTTTGTGGTCCTTTACTTTAATTCATTATCCATTCCGTAAACCGCAAGGGAAAGCTGTCACGCCTATTGAAACAAACTTATTAACGTAAAATAATTACACTGCGAGACTAGCTGCATTGTGGCCTATGTCGAAAAATGGCATTTCAAAACGCCACGCCTATGTTAGCAATCGCGGTACGAAATAATAACGATACTGTTTGCTTGCCTTGAAACATTGCTTATGCATCGTTTATTTCTGCCGTTATCACTTGGCGACAGTATCATACTACATAACATTAACTCGCCAGTTTTGTAAAATTCTATCGCAGTATATTTTTTTATTACTTACCTGTCTTTTCAAGCGATATTTATCCATAATGTCGGAATTCTTTCTCAACATAATGTGGCATAATGGGGAACATTTTTCTGCACAACTAGTAAATGATAAAGAGCCTAATAAACTCATCTTCTCCACAGAGTAATAGTTGGTGCACCGAGAGCACAGTCGGATTTGGCCGCACAGCGAAAGGTGAACGAAACTGGCGCTATCTATCGGTGTCGCTTTGCGGATAGCGACTGTGCGCCCTATTACTTCGACAAAGTGGGCAACACTAAGGCGGAACAGTCGGACTTTGCGTACAACTCAGAAAAGAAAGATTACCAGATGCTGGGAGCAACCATGGATGGACATGGGACCGATGGTGATCGGTTTGTGGTATGTGCACCAAAAACAGTCAGCGAGCTGGTCGATTACTACCTGTTACACGGTATCTGCTACGTTACCGATGGCACAGAACAGGATCACGAACCGAAGGACATTAGGAAAATCATACCGTTGCGCGCCAAGGGTTAGTTTGTGATGTCAGTCGAGCAAAAGTAGCTGAGTTTTGTTTTATTAATTCTTCTTACTCCATTTGCAGATAAGCAACTGCACAAAGATGCGTATGGCCAGTACTACAACTACATGTACGGTGAGCAGGGCATCAGCGTACATGTCACCGATGATGGAGAGGAGATACTCATCGGTGCACCGGGAGTGTTCAATTGGCGTGGCACGGTGGTACGATATCGACGTAGTGTTAGTGACGACATGGGAGGCCTGAGTCGGCGTGATAGCTGGGCTGCTCAACAGCGACCTACCAATCGGCACCGACGCCAGATCATCCAGTACGTCAGTGATGTGCCGAACCCTTATTTCAGCACCATCCAGGACGATTCGTATTTTGGGTATGCCGTAAGTTCAGGTCATTTCTTAGGTGACCAAAAGATCCTATACGTGGCCAGTGCTCCGCAATCTAAGGGTCAGATGGGCGAAGTGTTCATATTTGACATCATCAATGCGGACACATTCCTGGAAACACAGATCAAGGTTCATTACACGTTTCCGGGCCAGCAACAGGGTGAATACTTCGGCTATGCGCTACTTACCGAAGACTTCAACGGTGACGGATTTCCCGATCTGGCAATTTCGGCACCGATGCATAGCCGCACAGGCGATCACGATAGCGGGGTCGTGTACATCTTCTGGAACGAGGGTCAGCTGAACTTCCAGCTCCAAACGAAGCTCTCCGCCGGTGGTGACAATGCTGGACGGTTCGGTACAAGTCTTGCGAAGATTGGCGATATCAATATGGACGGCTATAATGGTAGGTTGGCGCATTTTTATTATTATTATTTGTTCAGTACCAACACGAGTTTCAGATAAAGCTTATTGTGTCCATTTTCCATGTTTTTGTAGACATTGCGGTAGGCGCACCATTCGACGGCAATGGCGCTGTGTACATTTTCCTCGGCTCGGTCGACGGATTGCAATCAAAACCGTCCCAACGCCTGACAGCTCCGCCAAATGAATTGCTATCTCCCCAATCCATGTTTGGTTTTGCACTCTCTCGTGGTAGTGATATCGATGCGAACGGTTACAACGATCTGGCAGTCGGATCACCTAACGACGAGAAGGTGTACGTATACCGAACGTACCCGGTCGTACGGATCGAAACGGAAGTGTCCTCGTCCAAACGGGAATTGACGCTGGAAGACACATCATTCGATTTGTCAATCTGTACGAGCTCGATCTTCAACGCCGGTTCTCCATTTAACGTGCAGCTTAACTACGAGCTTAGTGTGGATGCTCAACTTGGCCGGGCTACTCTCACCGGAACGGGCGGTAGCAAACGCAACGAAACCATCAGTGTAACTGGCCGAAACGAATGTCACCAAATCCCCGTACGGTTGAAGGCTACGGCCGCTAGCATCTACAAACCGATTCTGGTCGAGTTGTCGTACGAGCTGTTGCATCAACTGCCAGACGCTACGGGTGCAGAATTTTGCGACGACTGTGCACTGCTCGATCCGACCGTACCGAATCGGTTGATTCAAAAGATTTCCTTCAAAACAGGTTGCCAGGGAGAGGTTTGCGTTTCAGATCTCAAGCTCTCTGCCCGATGGTTGGACATATCGCCAGAGTACGTACTGGGCAGTACGAAGAAAGCATCACTGGAGTTCGAAGTGCACAACGCTGGTGAAAATGCGTATTTACCGCAGCTAAATGTAACGCTCACACCAGCCCGACTCACACTGGCTAAACTGACCTCTGAATGCCAGCAAACGATAACACCCGAGGGAGTGAACGTGATATGTGATCTAAACAATGGTTTACCGCTAAAATCATCGTATACCACGCGGTACACACTGATCCTAGACATGACCAAGCTGGAGGGTGCCAGTGCAGAGATTAGGGCCCACGCGCTGAGTTCTAGCGAAGAATCAATGCAAGAAGACAATTTCCTCGAGCAGGTGCTGACGCTGAAGGAGTTCAGTGACATCGAAATCATCGGGTAAGCAGACTTACAGCGTGTTTGGATTCAAATGGAAAATTAATTTATATTTTGTTTAGGAAAACATCTGTGTCGGAGGTATTCCTGGAACAGCAAAGTGCCCTACAGAACATCACGTACGAATTACAAGTGCACAGCAACGGGCCAAGCACCTTCCGTCGATTGGCCTTCACGCTGGATGTTCCACTAGTGTACCACAAGCCCAGCTCCGGACGCTCGTTCAAAATCATTAACTTCAACGACATAACCGTAACGGGGATGTACAATTACAAAACACTCGAGTACACCTGGACGCAGAACGATACCATCCTGCTGCCAAATCCAATCGAGCAAGACTCTGTTCTGCTGCCACCGACCATTGACGTAGAGGAGCTTCATCGTCTGCCGAGCGATTTCGAACTTCTTTCCGCAGGTGTCGGTGGAATGGGCGGTTTTGCGAACGAAAACCAACCCGCGGGAAGCTACGACCAGGATTCGATGATCATGCAACGACGACGTCGACGTCATATTCGTTCACTGGAACCGACGTACAATCGGTACACCGGCCAGCTCGGACAACATTCGCGCGTACGCCGTAGCCTGTCCAAAGTCAGCGATGCGACCATGCGCGGTCTTCCCGCCAATCGGACATTGTTCTTTAGCTGCTCTGAAAACGAGGAGTCATTTATCGAATGTGCCCGGCTAAACATCGCTGTGGACATCTTCCGACCCACCAACGTACCGATCGTGATAACGTTAAACTTCCAGCTCGATCTGGATGCAATCGGCGAATCGTTCCTAGAGCGGGAAGACATCTTTGCGCTGGAGATGCTTGCCAACGTGCAGAAGGTGGGCGATCCGGATGGGGATACGTTCAAGCTGGTGCGTAGCAACCCGTTCACTGTGGTGTATCGATATTCCGATGCTAGTACACCTATCTGGGTGTATATCGTGTCAGCGCTCGGTGGTCTGCTGTTGGTTGTTGCGATCTCGTACGGACTGTACCGGGCCGGTTTCTTCAAACGTGCCACCAAGGAGGAGATGGAAAAACTACACCGTGAGGTGAGTTTACCAGCACACCTGGTTTTCCTTTGATGCTAATGATCTTCTTTTTTGTTTTTGTAGAGCACCCGTTTAAATCAACCGGAACCTGCAGTTCAATCACCAGCCGAATCCAGCACAGAACTGAACTGAAAACATCCAAATATTTTTTGGAAGGCCACGACCACCGTACTACGGACGATGGCTATACTTGTTGACACCAAATTTTGATCACAGTTTATTGGCTAAGCTTAAGCTCCTGTAAGGTAGGATAGCATTTTGGAATGCAAACGTAGAACGCTTTATTTGCGTTTAGTTCTTCATCAATCGTAGAAAACTAAAATGGAAGTTACATTTACCTTATACTAGGCATACACAATAGACATAATATGCCATACTATGTTTGCCGTTCAATGTTGTTTCCTATAATATTTCTATTCAAATAGATTTGATTGATCATACGGTGGAATTATATGAGAAGTCATGCAATCCGCTCTGTAACCTGTTTCGACTGGTCATCAAAATTAGAACAAAATTTATTAAAATGTTTCCACGTGTAGAAATCCATAAAAAGATCAATCTCTCTTGTTCATATTGTAAAATTATCGTTAATTAAAAATGCAACATTTAACGTTTCATCAATTTACCTTCTAGTCAGAAAGTGTTAAGATTGTCAAATGACATTTGAATGACATTACGCTAAAAAACATTAACCGAATGTAATTATGGAGGTCTTACAGATAGCAGCACAACATCACTACCTCTTTTTAATGAGTTTCGTCGCTAATATGGATTTAAGTGAACAGGTGCATAAAGCTTCAAACGCAATAGTATTAGTGAGAACAACAAAGAGATTGGATTAAAATTCGTAATATATGATGCATATGAACGTTCGTGGCAAAGCTTCGTAGTTATGTTATGATGCGAAATTTTCGATCGGAGAGAAGTGGCTCATGTGTGAGTTTTTACAAACCCTGACCACGCAAAAAGACTGATCGTTATTGTTTTATCGCACAAAACCAATCAATGAAAAATGCCATCGGTCATCAATGTTTGTTTAGCGATTAAAGAAAGCACGCCAGTGTGTTAATAATAAATACCTTTTATTTGCATTTCTCTTTCTGATTCTATACTTATTATTTTACTGTCTTTTCATTACTGGGTTTTGTTCGGTTTTGTAAGCTATATTAGTGATTGATGTATTTGTTCGACCAGTGCTTGCTGTTGTCAGAATAATCTATCATAACAAATCTTCCCATGGAAGAGTAACATCTGGACACATCTCCTGGAAGAGTGACATATGTGCGTCGACATTGAATTGGTAGACGTTGGTGTATTGATATTACTGCTATTGTTGCTGTTACTTTGCACATTCTGCATTTGAGGTTTGTCTACCGGGTATAACAATTCCGGTTTTTTCTTCTGTAGAGTTTTGCGATTGCAGCACTTTCGAAGCGCATTTTGTTCTATTGCTCATTATGTCTTATATCTATCCAGACTGCAATAGTTGGTTATTTCGGGTATTATTATTTACGGCCGGCAACATACTAGAGTATGAAAGTGCGTGGTGATGAGTTGCTTGGAGTATATGTTTGCATGTGGATATTGCATTTAACGTTGCGTTTGAGTATGTTAAGGCGTCTACTTGGAGCTAATGGAAGAATTGTTGAGTTACGTCTACTATTGCCACTCGGTTGTTATTCCCTTTCCAACAAGATTACTGTGTTGTTATGATTCTATTTGCGCACGATATTGTGTATATGAGTATACGTATTCATTTCCTTCCTTTACTAAACTATATTTAATGTCGTCATACTCTACAGTGTTCCATTTGTTCTCGAGTTTAATGATTCGCATTCGTTCTAGTTTCTGGAAATTATTCTAATCTAATTTGATTAAGATTACAAAATATATTGAATAAAAATTTCACACACAATGTGACACGTGCGCATCAACTGTGTTTTGACGTGTTTTTTGTTTGCTTTTTTCATGTTTACAGTTTCTTTTTTACGCTCCTATTCTACCTCGAATGATTCCTTATATCGATTAAATCTAAACTCATCATATAGGAATTATGCTGTTTCAAGTTGAATACGTTTCATCGTCTTTGTTATTGCTACTGAATATATAGCCAACACATATCCATTTTTCTTACTCCGCTAACGTCGTATATAGCCTCATTTTCTAAATCATTTATCTCTGGCATAATAAAACATCGCATGTTTAAAGGCCATTATTGGAAAACTATTTTTGTAAAGCATAATTTAACAATGCCTAAACCATGGAATTAAAATAGTATCTAGCTTTGCCTAGTACGACTTATTACGGAAAAAGGAAAATGATCAGCAAGTCTCTAATTATATAAAAAAAATCATTCATCTCTTTTCAAAACATTTCATGACCTACGTCCGCTTGCACTAATCGTCTCCCTGGCAATTATTAACATTAATTAACACTCCACAATCTATAGGCTATGTTTTCTTGGCGTAAGTTCTAAATCTTACGTAATGTAGAGAAACATATATTCGCTGCTCATTAGTTTTCAACTACAAATTTCGCAATGTTTTGGCTAAATTCAGTATATTCCGATGTCATCTTTCTTCATAAAATTGAATGTCTTTACTGTCTTCTACACCTAATCCAAACTAAAAATATAATCTTGTATTAAAATTTGGAGACTGGTTGTGACCAACAAAGGAATTTCTTTTTTACTGCCTACCATTCAACTCATCATAAAACGCCAAACTTTGCATTAGTCAACGCAACCGACTGGAAGGTGAGACCAGCCAGACGGCTACAAACATGTTATTCAAAACAACGGCAAAACTGGTTCTGTCGTCGACGTGAACGAGTCGACGACCAGTCATCGTACACTGTGTTCAAGGTTTTGGTAGGTCAGACAGACAGTATCGAAGGACGCGAGCCAACATTCAACAGCCTGGCTAGACGCACCACCTTTTCATAGTCACAGTTGATCGGGAATATATTCGACCGATTGATTAGCGGTTTCTCTCCGTTGTCTGTTTATTCTCACCGTTTTCCAAGCTTTGCAATCTGGGTATACATAAATTTAAATCTATAAAATAGCATCTTCAAGGAAGATCTTTGTTGATCATTATTAAGAACTTTTAACTAATTTTGACTGGTGTCGTACACGGGAATGGAACAAATAACTCACTTTTTTCTAGATAAAAACAATAGATGGCCAACGTTTTAGAAAGTAATAAATTTCTTAATCCTTACAGAAGGAGAAACAAAAAAAAACTAAGCAACTATAAAACTTACCACCTTTCTCTCAATTTCATCCATTGCGCTCCCTGTTTTCTCTATCGCTCTTTTACATAATTCTATTACGCGTATACGTTTGTTCCTTCAATTATCAGGACGCATTTTGTAAAATTTGCTACCAACCCTACGCTAATCGAAACATGAAATTTCAATATTGTGATGAATGCGGACTTCACGTCGCATTTCGCACTGTAACACCACACCCCGCTGTGGTTAAGGATCAGAGATCATCACCTTCTATTTTTACTTCGGGTGTGATGTCTATAATAGGATGCTCATCACCACTAGCGGTTCCAGACAGATCGTACTCTTCTGCGTCACTGCTATCCTGCTGGGAGGAGGAGTGATGTTGTTGCTGCTGTCTTCCACCATTCATCAGCTGCAGTTGATGGTGATGCTGCAGTTGCTGTTGTAAGCTGGCGTGATGGGATCGCTGCTGCTGCTGCAAATGATGCTGAGCGAGTGCGTGCACGGCGTACGTATTAAAGCTTTCCTGGCTTCCAAACACCGAGTGGTAGCTTAGATCAAAACCTTCCCCACTCTCGTTTCCACCGTCTTCAGCGCCGTTCTGGTTCGGATGAAATTGGCTCCAAAGCGAATGATTTGTGTCACTTAACCGATTACCACCAGTGGAACCGTTGGTTTCGTTTAAGGTGGCATTCATCTGTATTCCATAGTCACTGTAATCAATCCACTCGTTTGAACCCAAGCTACCGCCGTTTCCGTTGTGGCTCCCGTTTATCGATCCATTGATACTGCCATTTAGCATCGACGATGTACTACCGATCCCGTTAATACTGCCGTGCCCTGATCGAGCTATAATTTCAGCCGCATTTGCGAGCACACCGTTGCCGAAAATGGTACCACTACCGGTGCCGGCACCAAACGGGAACATCAGTTCAGTCTTCTTTCTACGCCGACGTCGACGCGGTTCACCCTCGGGACGTATTTCATGCACGTGCTGACCACGAAACTGATCGACGGTTCCATCGGCGTTCAGATAGACGGCGGCGTGACAGCTACGTATTGCTGAGCAACGCCACACCTTGCGCCCGTCTTTGCGCACGTAGTGCAGGAAGTAGCGACAGTTCTGAAATACCAGCACATCGCGATTCTTCCAGTTCTTTACGATTTTATAGTCGCGCGTACCGATCAAATCGTCAGTACTCGACTGAAGATGCTGCTGCTGCTGTTGCTGCTGTTGCTGCTGATGCTGCGGATGAAGATACTTATCCGGCCCGAGAAGATAGTCACCCTGTTCGTGATTGTGCGATTGCTCGTTCGTCTGTATGACCACTCCGTTCAGGTCCGTGTAGAGTGATGCGTGGCACTGGTTTTTCTTAGCGTCGAAATTAAAACAGCGGAAGAACGCACTCTGCTCCGTCGGATGCCGAGATATGAAGCGGAACTGGAATCCATCGTAAAGGATGATTTTGGGCAGTATACATTCACCACTCGCTCTTGCCTGACTGGTCGACATACTGGGTCCATCCTCTTCCACATCATCATCACCACCATCATCATCGTCGTCGTCCGACTTTAATTCGATGGATTCGATTTCACCGGGTTGCCGGACACCGAGTTTAACTTCTAACGTACTTACATCTCCCGTTTCCCAACTGTCGGCGGTTGGATGGTTGTGACTAAAATCTTCCGGCACTTGTAATGTTTTATTTGGTAGTAACAACACTGTCGCCCTACACCCGGACACCGCCGAACACCGGAACACGATCTTGCCGTCCTTGCGCGAGTAGTCCAGATAGAACCGACCGTTCCGATAGAGCACCAGATCGCGTCCCTTCGAGTTCTTCGTGAGTATAAAATCCCTTGTGCCGATCTCTTCGGCCGGCATGCGAACTTTCGGCAATTCCTCGTCGATTTGACCACCGGCTACCTCTGGCCAAATCGTTGGTATCGGGTGATTGTGTTCGTGGTTGCGTGTACTGACCAGCTCATACGTATCCTCCTTCGTGTGGAACGAAACCGGACACTTGGTTTCCAATCGCATCGCACACCGCCAATAGATTGTTCCTTCGCGTTTGCGAGTCGCAAACCGAAACCGGTGACCCTGGTGTGTGATGTAGCGGTGGTACGCTCCACCGCCACCAGCACCACCAGTTGCGCTACTATCTAACCCACCTGCCAGCTGATGATCGCCACCTACGACGGACCCATGGCCTAATACCGACGAGTGGCTTATGATCTTCTTCGGAGGCGAGTGATTATGATCAACAAGCTTGGCAAAATTGATGGAACCATCAGGAAAAAGGTGAACCGAACCGCGGCACAATCGATGCGACGAACAGCGCCACACCTGCCCACCACTTTTCTTCTTGTAATCCTCGAAGTAACGCCACCCGAGGTAGATCATGATTTCCTTGTTTTTGTAGTTCTTGATTATTCGATATCCATTTCGGCGTGCAACCTCCGGGTCCTTGCTGAGCGGTTCCATCCCGGCCGAGGAACCTCCTCCCAGTACGTTTTTCCAGTCCGCCGCTTGCACCTTGACTAGCTTGCCGCCTTCACCCCCACCACCACCACCGTCTGATGGGAGCTTAATCGGACTCGTTATTAAACTATCTTTCGTAATGTACTTATCCATGTCCTCGACGGGTGGATGCGTGTGGATAAAGTTTTTCGCCTCCTGGATCGTACTGTTTGGCAGGAGAAAAGCGCCCGCAGGACAGTTTTTAAACATGGTGCACCGGTACGACCGGCGTCCGTTCTTCGACTCGTACTGAAAGTAGTACCGATAACCTTTGTAGATGAGAAATTCTCGCTTCTGTCCACTCTTAACCAGCTTGAAATCGGTGGAACCCTCTGTCTCTTCTCCCTTTACTGGCAACCGAATCTCGCACAACATAGCGTTCTCGTGCGGTTCCGACGGATCCGGTGGGTCGTGGTTGTGCGGTTGATCATTCACGTTAAGAAATTCGAGATTGCGCTTCGTCTGTATGGACGCTAAACAGTCCTTGTCGTGGCGCAGGACACATCGCCAGTAGAAGCTACCTTCGGGACGCGCATGGCAGTACTTGTAACGATAACCCTCGTATACAATGATTTTCTGCGGACGGCGCCGTTTGTCGTCCTCTTCTGTAATACCGCAACCACCGAGTCTACTTCGATCTCCTCCATCGTCCAGGGGTAGCTCCATCTCGTAGTCTACGTTTTCCTCCTTGCACACCTTCACGATACGACCGTCCGTGTGCAGAAATACTGTATCCGTGCAAAGGCGACCATCATCCCCGACAGCTGCTTCCTCTCCACAATTGACGCTGGTACATCTATATACCCTTACGCCGTCCTTACGCGTCATGATCAGTCCGTGGGTATGCCCAGCGTACCGCAGCATCTCCAAACCATTATGGCCCGTATGCAGTTCATAGTTCCTTCGTTCATCGTTTTGCTCCACCGTACCGCCACTACTGTCAACCGCCTGCTGCTTTCTACCGAATTGCAGTTCTGCCACATCGCCACGTGAGGCGTTTACAGCCGCAGCAGCCATCAAAGCAGCCGCTGCCACAACTCGACGCTGCGTGAGCTCCACTTGTCGCTGACGCAACAACTGCTGTTGTTGCTGATGTCGCAGTAGACGTTGCTGCTGTAGTTGGTGCTGCTGTTGCTGCTGGAGTAACAGTTGCTGCTGTAACTGTTCTGCCTCGACCGGATCGGGTTGAATCGTTTCGTACTTGCTGTCGGCATCCGGTTCCGTCGGTGGATGCGTGTGCGATAGTTCGTTCGTTTTGAATAACCGGCCGGCGTAGCTGCATATCTTCACCGGACACCCGGTGACACTGCACGCCCAGTACCATTTCGGTAGCCCACTGACCGATTTGTTCCGCCGCAGGAAACGATTATCGTCAAAGATAATGTTGTACGAGTTAAACCGCGCTTTCACGACCTTGAACTGAGTGGATCCTCCATCCTAAAACGGAATGAAATATTAGAATAACAACGTGATAACGTGAGCGTCAGGTGGTTTCGATTCACTTACCCTAGCGTAGTGTGGATTCGGCGCACCAGCATTGTAGATCAGTTCTCGCAAACCATCGTCCAGAAATTTTTGTACCTTTTTCGTTGGTTCGATCAACCCACTGAGCCGTCGAGCGGCGGCAGCGGCATTGCTAGCCATAGGCGATGTTCCAGCAGTCATTGCCGTCGATCCGACGGTTCCATCGGATTGCAGTCGCACATTCGTCAATCCATTTGATCGCTGTAGCTGCTGATATACTGCTTCGCTAGGAAGATACCCTAGCACGCTGTTGCCACCGGCAGCCATAGACAACATATCGGCCACGAAACGCTGCGGACGCCCCCGCTTGCCAGTAATGTTTGAATAGTCTGTGATCTTCAACGTCTTCAGGCCAGACGAACCGGGCTGTGGTGCGAATTCAGTCGTTTTCCAACCCCGCTCGTAAAGATGCTCACTCTCAGTGCCGTTGGAAATGAAACCTTCACCATCGGAGCTGGCTTCATTCGCCCCACCGTGACCATCCTCCGGTCCTTCGTCGATTTGTGTCTCTTGCGCCAGGAACTGATTTGGATTGAAGTACTCTTCGTCATCTTCGTCTTGTTCGACTTGCTGTCTGTGTTGTACTTCTTCCTCATCTGCGCCTTCCGGGTCGTCATCGATATTTTCCTGCTTTATTCGATACAATCCACATTTTTGCTGCTCGGGTACTTCTATATCATACGCTTCATCATCAGCATTGCCTTTATGTGGCTTCTTTTCACTAACACCATCACCGTCCTCGCCGTGAAGTCCCGTGCGAAACCGACGCTTACTATCCAACTTTTCCTCATCCTGGTCGTTGTCATCGACACCATTCCGTGACAAACGCCGTCGCTTACTACTGTGCGAATGGATCAGCTGACTGTGAGATCCAGGATCGGCAGAAAGGCCTAGGCCAGCGAAGAAACTGACACGCTTCTTGCGTAGCAACCGATCGTTCTCCACGCACTTGGTTTTGTACTTGAAGAAGGCCTCAATACTAACGATACAGTTTGCGCATATGTTTGCATCATGATCATCGCGAACACTTAGCTGCAGTTTTGTTGTACATTATTAGCAGGATCAGGCAGGCAAATTCCGCATGATTGAAACACGTTCATTACCCAGCACCAGCACAGCAATCGAGACGATGGATAGATAAAGAGAAGAATTGGGAAAAAGAAACATTAAGATAACAACTCATGTGTACTTTATTCTTTTTACAGTTCACTTCCGTTCCTAACTTTTGGTGTTATTTTATTTCTATGTTTCTTCTAGGGTTTAGGTTTTCGAAATCGTTTGCATAGAGATAAAGATGGTTACACCCTACAAAAATACACAAACACATATGCATGCGGTGCCAACGGAATGATACGGACCACCAACCAAAAAGCGATAAATTTGGAGTGCTCGCCGTTTACAGATTGTCAATCACAATTCAGTATGCACGGGAGTAAAAAGCGAGGACTGAAGGGATGTGGCGATGGCAGCGATCCATCCAAGGGTGCAAGAAAACGGAATGGCGAGGGATATTGTAAGATTTCATTCCGAAGATAAGGGAACTACCACCACCAACCATCAACAATTGCGCTCGCCTTGGGAGTGTTCAACTTGCCAGGTCTATCAACAGCGACAAACACGCGTGATGGATGGCACAGCACAATAAAAAGGATGAAAAAAAGTACAAAAAATATGTGTATATATATGTTAGAAAAAATGTGCCAGTAAAAATATCTCGTCTAACTGGTGCCAGCCTGTGCGCTGGCTGCCGATAAGTAACCTGTTAGCAATGGGTTGTCGCCGGTTGGATGAACCGAAACTCCATACCACGTTTTGTTGTTGAATGATTGGGTTGCGCACGATTGCGTAACGATGAATTCTTTATTTAAATATTGACATATCGATTTTAAATCAGCTCATAAACCGTCTCTCTCGCACACATTGGTGCCAAATCGTTGTTGTTTCCAGGGGTGCGCACACTATTATGCCTGGCGCGTTCGAATCCTATAAAAAGTGTGTATCGAAAATTCCAATGCTAACTAAGATCGAGTAAAAAATATGTTCGTACATTGAAAAGGAAGCGGTATTGCTAGGTGCGGCACGGTTGACTGGCTTTATGCTTCCTGCTATTGCAACACCATAATTCATATCTTCATCCAACAGCACAGCACATTATTATTTCGCTCTATCTAATGCAAATGTGAACGATGTAGCTCCACTCTCCCATCTTCTTCGTCTGTTGCTTTTTCTCTAGCTCATCTAATTACACTAATTGTGCAACGTAAAACGAGCACCGAACGTTCGTTTTACGTTTCACGTTTTCTTGTACCGTGTGCCAACAACGTTGCCTAGGCTCTGAGTTTTTTGTACAAAATGTGAGAGGGAAGACATGCATACATACAAACCAAAAATACAACAATCTTTTAAATCTCTTTCTGTCCCGACATGAAACATCGATCAATTTTGAAATCTATGTGTAAGAGTTTCTATAGCATATGCGGATGGGAGCGCAGTTTAACGCCGACCCTAACTAAACCGCTTGTCTCTGTTCGTACCGGCTCGAAGCATTGCAGCAATAACGCTACGGCCTCGGTACAGCGGGCCTTATTGTGTAGAGTTTTGAATTCGATTTTTCACACAAGTTGCTTCAAACTAAAACAAATAACAATTAATTTAAGTTTTCTCGGTCAGATGGTTGAAACTCTTATACATCGATAAACGCAATCATCGATTACATCACAAATTGATAACGAGAAGCAGATGCTTTACGAATGTTATCAGTAAAGTAAACTTAGCCATCCTAATAATGCTTCATGACTTCAAACATACGTGATAACTATGGCTAAGGCTGCAAATTGTATAATTGTGGGTAAAGAATAGAAAAACCTAGCATTATTTTACTATCCTCCTCTCTTCTCCCCTCAACAAATCGGGCTCGTGATCGCTTAGTTTCATAATTCTACGGAACCGCGTCTGCCATTCGTTTGTATTTCAAATTCCCACTGAAACAACGGTAGCTGCGCGCCGTTTGGTTGAATAAACTGCGTTGGCCTCCTTTAAGAAAGATTGGTTTTGCCTCTGTTCTGCCAAAGGAGTGCTGTACACAATTGTGATAGAACCAACACACAAAACAATTCCAAATAACCAGTCTGTAAAAAGTTTCTTACATTTTCTTACGTAGTTACCCGCACACCACAGCGTCGTTAGCACAAGGGGGAATGGCATACTACGATTACTGATGCAAAATGCTAAGTCACGTCCAATTGTGGCTGTACGAAGGAACTTTATACCAACCAGGGCTTCTCAACCGACGCAGAGCGATCTACAAACATTACAAGGAACTTCGTTCGAGTGTTTGTTTGCTTCATTGGTGTTCTTGTATTGGTTAAGCTGGGAATGGTTTTATAATTCTTGGGAGGGTCGATGATCAGGATTTCTAAAAATAATCGAACGAGATTTGTTGAGTAGTTATTTTCACTTAAATGTGAAATCCCACGCAACCAAACCATTTATGTATGCTATAAAAACGTAATATATGCATTGCAAAATAATATCGTTAGTTCGATAGTCGCGCCGGTTGAGCAGCTCTGTTCGAAAACGATATACTCAATGTGTAAAGCTCAATACGAAAAACAAGATATTCTAGACCAGAACCCAGCCAATACAGCCTCAAGATGCGAGCTATGAACCGCTCTATGGAGATGTTGCATTGCGAGCTGGTATGTAGATTTGCATTTTCTTGTCTTTTATCTTCTCTTCTCTTCTTCCTGTGTTACTATGTGCTGCTGCTTTTTCCGCTGGTTATGCTCGCTGTGCGTACACAACAATATCACACTGTGCGTTTGTCTGTTTGCGTTTTTCTCCTCTGGGAGTGAACCTCCTATATACCCTCTCCCCAAACAGTACACAATCGTATCGCTTTCGGTTCCGCCACTTCTCTTCCGTGTCTCCCACTATCCTCCACACTCTACCAACCCACTTTGGAATGCCAATTTATTGTACGTTTTTCTTTCCATTTTTGCATTACAAAACTTTCAACTAAGTATACCGTACCACCGTACCACAAACATGCACACAGACGCGGGCGCGCACACACGCACACTTTGCTTCGGAAACGACACCGCATCATAAACCGTCCTGTAGCGAGAGCGCGTAACAAGCGATTAAAAACAAAACGGAACGTTGAAATAACAACACAGACAATTCAGACAAAAAGTGTGTGCGCGCGGACGCAACCAAATTGTTTTTTCATATGGCCTCCAAACGAACGATCGAAATCAAGTTAAGACAAAATCAAGTCCACGGTCAGAAATGCGTTCAGTTCCAAAAGTTGTGAACAACAATACAAACAAAACATCGTAAAATCGTTGAAGATTTGCTAAGATCGCGCGCTGTACAAACTAAGAAACTGATTTTTATTATTTTGAAAAAAGAAGATGCCAAATTGCCTGCGGGAAAGCGACCAAATGACAATCAATGGCAATATGTTGCTTAAATTTTTTTGTAAGTACGGAACACACAAAATTCTGAACCCGATAAATACCTATGATTCCAACTTGCAAAGGAACATTTTGAAAGCA
Source organism: Anopheles farauti No. 4 (assembly GCA_000956215.1). Lineage (NCBI taxonomy): Eukaryota > Metazoa > Arthropoda > Insecta > Diptera > Culicidae > Anopheles > Anopheles farauti No. 4. Next base: position 1,960 of record JXWZ01001458.1, on the reverse strand, counting down.
ACAGAAATAACCAGCGATGTTTTAAAGGTCCTGGCAGCAGCAGAGGGACAGAGAATCGAAGAAAGTAAAACGGAAAATAAACACAAACGCTCCCGAGCGGAAGAGGAACGCCGGTGCGTCCTTCAAAGTCTCGAATTTCCGTGCATAATAAAAATGAGCAATATTTCATCATTTCTCATCATCACACGCCCGTGGAAAAAGAAAATTTGACGCACAACCGTTGTCGTCGTCGCCGTCTTTGCAATCTCTCTCAATCTCTCTCATTTTCTCTCCCTCTCTCTCTATCTCTCTCGTTCTTTCGCTATTTCTCCCTTTTGCTTTCTGTCGCACAGTTTTATGTTATTTTCTGTGCCATTATTATGTTCTTGTTGTTTTATTTTTCCATGCGACCTCGATTTTGACATGTTTTTGTCGATTTTGAATATATTTTTAAATGTTTTTTTTTTGTTGTTTCTGTTTTTTTTAAATAATTCTATCGTTCGTATTTCTGTGCTTGTACCATACGCAAAAGCGCAGCACAACAACCCCGTAGCAGGACGGGCAAGTATGGGGGAAGAAAAACATTAAAATATTCCTCCTTCCTTTCTGGCTCCCCACCCCCACCACGACCAACATGAAAGAGAGAGTGAGATAGATACGAGAGATTCCACACAGAACCAGATCCACACAGAAAAAGCATTCGCTTATTATGATTTCCATGTTTTTTAAAAGCTTCTTCATCGCCTTTTTCTATCTGTTCGCATCGCGCGAACGACGACCCGGCGTCGCGAGTTCATTCTTTCGATGAATTCGGTTCGCCTCGACTGCGGCCGGGGTTCACTATGTTCCCCCGCGCGTGCCGCTGTGTGTGTGCTGGATAGTCTGTTTTATGATTATTATTACCATTAGCCATGCTATTATTTCTGCCATTCGTATGATTTTTGATATTCATTCTTGCTACTACTAGCGAACGGTGGGTAAAAAAACAAGAGTACACACAGTTATACGTTATTCTGGATCGATTGATGGAACATGCCATCTTTTCAATGCGGACTGAATCCGCTGTTCGATTTGAAAAATTGTAAAGATAGGATTATTTTTCTATTCCTGATTGATCTCATAATACAGTTTGATGAAATGAGGGGATATGATGTGATGGAATGCAGAGAAGTAATATTGAAGGTATGTGACATAAATCGAATCGGTTCATGCAGGATTATGTAACGGTATACACATCTGTATCCGCCTCCGGAGGTAACGAATGTGTGTGCTGTAAAATATTAATCAAAGTATCAGCATGTGTTGTTGGAGCATAATAATAAAGCTCCTCACAATCGATGTTTTAAAGTGAAGCACTCATGCACACATACGCTCGCGTACAATTGCACATGAAAAGACGAGATAAAAATGTACAACAATTATGATATTGATCATGCCGTTGTTGCTGCTATTGCTACTGCTGTGGTTGATTATATTCCAATGATGGTGTGTGACAGAATACCGAGCAAAAGAGATAGCGAATATTGTTAAAAAAGCAATCTTTCTGTTCTGTCCCACTCGCTATTCATCGCACCGTCCTGCTCCATCTCACAGCGCTTCATAAGTACTTTAAGATATGTGCATGGAATACACAATTAATGAGCGAATGGGCGAGAAACGTGAGAAGAGAATTGGAAAAAGCAGACGGAGAGGGAAAATTGTTTAAATGAAACAACTCGCCAAGTACAGAAAAAAATGACGAGAAGTTGTCTACATGAAACCATGTCCGGGAGTGTCTGTGGGAACGAACAACACTGGTGGGGGTGGTGGTGATGGGCATGGACGACAACGGATGAGGCAATGAAACTTTAGAAGTACCATTTATCGACCCACCACCACCATCAACAACTGCAAAAAGTAACAATAAAAGCACTACTAAGTACAATTGAGCTCGTTGCTATGTTGCGAGTAAGAAAGAATGAGAGAGAGAGAGAGAGAGAAA
>JXWZ01001456.1:0-12267 GCA_000956215.1 Anopheles farauti No. 4 | reverse complement strand
CTCTCTCTCTCTCTCTCTTTCTCTCACCCTTCCTTCCTTCCCATTCCGTGCGCTAATGGTGAGTAAAATAAAAGGCCCCAGATCGGGCAGTGGCGAATTGGCTGCAAATCGATGCTTTACGATACGACTTTCTACTCTATAATCATTACCCAAAGTGATAATAATCATAATTCTCCACTCGCCCGGGACTCATACCGTGGTGAGCTAGGAGCGAAACTCTCCCTATCGTCCCTTGGCGGTCTAAACTGCTGAGTCAAAAGTGAGTGCAAGCGTTTTTGTTTTCTATAAATATTTTGTAAATTTCTACAAATATTTAAATAAATAAAAATTACCGCTAAAACAAGAATTATTTATTATGTTTCATTAGAGGGCATAAGAGAATTATTAAATTAATTGATATAACAGGTTTTTTGTGGATATCTTATTATGTTTCATTTTTTATTATCATTTTTTTTTTCAAATATTCATATTTAAGTTATTATTATAATAATTATATTTAGTATACCTTTTTATTTCTCATCTTTATTCATTGCGTATACGTACAGCTATATCGCACGTTTATAAAACATTATTTTATCATAATTAATGGAATAATTTTAAAATGTACTATAACCAAATGCAAACCAAATTCACACACCATTAAACATGAAAATAACTATACAAAATCTATCATTATTCTTCACTATTCAGACGACAATCACAATAATCGTCAAAAAAGGTTTGGCTACCATTTTGGTATGCTCCTGCGAGTGATGCTTCATGATGAATCGTATCCATTGCGTATCCATTGCTTTCATGCCTTTGTCCGCATCAAACATTCATACCAAATCGTAATTAACGAACAATACACCAAACGACTGCAAAATGTATCGGCTAAGGTATCTTTTTGCCGAGTGCGTCATCCGCCGTGCTTTGTTGCCGGTGGAGCGCGTTACTCTCCATTCAACATTCGCTTTTCAAACAAAATGGCAGTGCCTTACAGCAGCACTCACTCCACCGTAAGCGGTTGCATTCGGGCAGGGGAATGAATAAATGCAACACGCCATCGCGGGCCGACGATCATTCTCCGCTGCGATCGTTCGTTTGCGTCGATGCGACGCAAGAAGAAGCAAACAAAAATCCCGCCACTCGGTATTCAAAACCAGTGGCATCGCTGCCCGGTCCGGCCCTGGCACAGCAGCCTTCGCCATCACCACCACAGATGCAATCAATTAAAATTGATTAAGATTAATTGAAGTCCCGCATTGTTGGCGGCAACCGCGAGAGAAACAGCAACCGTAGCCCTTACATAAACACTTATGCCACACTTACGCCCGGACAGGTCCACGGACACTCACACAACTGGCAAGCTGGCGCGGAACGAGAAGAACGATCTCGTTTCGAAATCGGTCTTCTTGGGGTTGTTGTTGTTTACTGACGCTTGACATCGGCTGGTCCGGGTTCCAGTTGAGTTCAGCTTCTCTGCAAACAACCACAACATTCTTTTTACGGCTCGTAGTACCTTGCATAGGGATGGGGTTTGCTGTGGTGATAGAAAGAGCATTTGCAAACAACAACACAAAAAAAAAAAACAGAACATTCCGGTAGTCATAGAACATGCGCCATCGATTCCTTTACATTACCTCGTAATATTTTTTCATTACTTCATTACACTGTGTACTTTTTTTGTTTGAACACGGTAAAAGCTTTACCCTTTATTAAATTCGCATTATCTTTTATCTTATAAACCTTTTTTTTAATCCTTTAAACAACGAATGACCATTGATAAACAACAGAGTTTTTGTATCATTCGTCAATCAATATCATCAATGAAAAAAGTGGTGACATTGAAGCAGCAGTGTATTAAATTAGCAATATGTATTAAATTAGAATGTTTATTACGCAAAATGTATTTACAGCGTATAACGAATATACATTAAGCTGCGATCGTAAAGACGTTTTTTTTAAAGAGATCAACATCTTCAACGTCGTTGAAAGAACTTTTCATTTATTCGATTTTTTTTCTTGTATTATCACATTAATAAAACATCTTTTTATGTTTATTTGACCTTTCTTTCATCAACAAATCACATACTGTAATCAACTACATAATGATGTTACGATAATATTATATACACAGAAAAGTCATGCTGACAATTATTACTTTTTTTATTTTTAATCATTTTCTATAATGTACCTTCGTTTTGCTCGTTTTAAAATATCGTTTTTTAAGAATAATTCGCAACTTCTCCACTATAACTTTTGCCTGCACACACCTTTGCCACGGCTTTAAATGAGACCTATCTGCATCAACAACAGAGGGCAAACTGAATAAAAGTTTGAACTGTGGCCAAGAATTATCCTAATCAAACATTCGGCTTGACCTAGCACAGCCTCAAAAACCAGAAGCATGTATTTGACGATAATACAAACTGCATACATTGCTCGATATCAAAAGTTACACCATCCGGGGCAGCTGCGGCAGTCATAGTTCGACATACTAAATTTTCGATGAAAAATATACCCTCCCGATAGTGTCAACGCAAACAGGCGTGAACCGACAGCTCGAAGACAGCAAAGCAAGCAAAGAACATTAGCAAACCAACGAGCATCAACAGTGTGCCAGCACGCAACGAGCGCAACGCGAACACACCGCAGTAACTCGAGCACCGCCCGAAGGGGGAAAGAACCGTTTGGCTTCCGCATGCTCCCCGAACGGCAAACCCAAACCACGGCTTCACCCCCCCGGACGGGAAATAGGAAACCGTCCCTAAAAAGCGCAGAACCGAATAAACAAATCAACTCGTATATCATCTATCATCATCATCAGCAGCAGCAGCAGAAGCAGCCAGCGGTGATGGTGGTAGTAGCAGTAGTAGATCCACCCGGTAAGCCCGGTGGCAATGCATACGTTGCCATCATCGCGTCATTACTCGCGTGTGTGCTAGGGCGCACGGTTCCACAGTTCACGCTGCGCTGCTTTGATATGCCATGTCGCGAAGTTCTATTCCCACGTTCCGTGTCCGACGCGCCTGTCGGGAGTTGCCCGTACGATTCATGTTTCTCACTCGCATCCTCCACTCACGGTGTGTGTGCGTGTGTGTGGGTATGTGCGCTAGATAACACGACAATACTTCTAACCATACTCAAAATGGCGTCGAACGGGCAAAAAAGCTACGCTGACAACCGTTCCCTTTCCCCGGTGAACGGTGCGGAACGTGCATCGGATTTGGTTTATTCAACAACTTTAAATTTATGGAAATGTACACATGGACCAGCGAGCGCGAGACGACCGTGCCACCAACGGGTAGGTTTCCGGTGTCGCTCCTATCGCCTTCGGTGCATCGCATGCACGGGTGGCGCACACAGATCGACTTCAGCCATCAGCATCATCAGCATCCCATCAGGCACGGCTCGTGACTGAAAGGACGAGCGACAGTTCAGTTCCGGAAGCGACGGACCACCGTCGAACGACGTCAAAAACCCGATTCCGGGCGGTGCGGGTGGTTGGGGCGTGCCAATGTGCTGACAGGTGTGCAACGGCCGCTGCGGTGGCTGACAAAAGCACTTCGACAATTTTGCCACGGGACCCAAACACCGTGGGCTTATCCGCGAGCGTTTTCGGGCACGGTGGTGCAGTTTTAATGACAAAATTACGGCCGCGAAACGACGATGACAACTTGCTCCGGCAAATCCCGGTTTCTTGCACAAGCAGCAACTTTTGGCTTCCGGAGCTTTCTCAAGCACCCGGCGGCTTCGCCCGTCGCCCAACAAATAAGTCACCCGACGGCAGGCTGCATTCATTAGAAGCGAAGGGCCTCCGGGAAGGGCGTTTTGGAGGGGCTCGGGAGGCGAAACTAGGGAACCGAGTTTCACAAACAAAACGCGCGCAAAAATTATCAAAACAAATAACCCACCAAGTTTGCGCCACGCTTCGCCATCGGTTTCGCGCAAGCATGGCCGCAAAAGCATCGCCAATGTTTGCGAAATGGTTGCGCCGGAAAAGTTTGCCCAATGGCGCTCGTCCGGCTTGCGCGCTGGCTGTTTGTTTTAATGCCATTTGCGGGAGCTGAAGGTGTGTTTGTCGACGATAATTAAAATATAATTAATCGGTCTAGACGCGGGCACGGAAGCAGAAGCGCTTCCACCGCAAAGCAAATAATCGCGTTAGATGCATTCGGCGTACGGATGAATGATTTCTTGCAAGCGGTAGGATTCGGCTGCCATCGCTTTCGGGCAGCAAGCAGTTGATGTGCTGTGAAGTGACAGCTCAAAATTGAACGAATTGCAGCCACACGACAATCGTTCGGAAAGTAATTTTCCATGTTGAACATGCATTAGTTACATGGCGATGGCAGAAATATACTGTTTGATTAGTTTTGAAAAAAAAAAACAAAAACATCGCTTGGATACGATCGAAAATGCAACAAGAGAGTTTATTCAAACAGAAATTTAATTTTGCTTTCATACAAAACCCTTCCGAGTGCATGTTTCGCACATCCACCTACCTACCATGCACAGCATCAAAGGGATTCCTCCTCCAGAAGCTCCCGTACCAGTGCGAACAGGCATATTGGCAAAGCATCCACGGACCACTACTGGTATTAAATTGCCGGTTTTGTTGGGCCACCACTTCGTCCCGGGCTAACACGCTGAACAAACTTTGCTTTAATCGACAACTAATTGGAACTTGAGCTGCCAGACACAGGCAATCGATAGTGTGCAGGTCCGATGTCTCGAGTTGCAAATAATTTGTTACGAAACCATCTGCCGGTGACGGCAGAGGATCGTTCGCTTTTGTTTTGTTTTGTTGGGTAAAGAGCTCTCGAACATTTTTATATTGCAACACATTCGTACGGGAATTGCAAACTGTGAAGTTTCGTTTTGTTTTTCCATGCGCGCTGCTAAAACTAGAGGACGCAATTTTACATTTCCATCGAAAGATTTTTTTTGTATCGATAGTAGTTTACTCGCGAGAATGCAAAAAAATACACTCAAACAAAGTAATCAAACAGAAACATACACGCATCCAGCATCGTGCAATCTGCATCGAACGATCTGGGCTAGACTTGAGCAAACGAGGGACTTGAACTAGCCAATGTTGCAGGTCACATGCAACCGAAAGTCAACCTAGACACCAACCCATCAACATGAGCCCCGAAGCGCACATGAAACGCTCCTTACACGGGAGTGCATCATGATGCACCGAAGCAAACTAACAACAACAAAAAAACGTAAAGGAACCCACCGCAATCCAACGCTTGATTTATGAACCGATCTTTTGGCTTGGTTGGTGCGTTCGGGGCCGAACGGGCCGTACAAGACGCTAGCAAAAAAAAGAAAGCTCATCGGGGGAGTAGTGTTCGATAAACATGAATACTTTATGATGAATGTGCATCTTCGCCGGGCCGGTGGAATAGTGTGAGAGGAGCTAGCAGCGGCAAGCGAAAACTGTTCCCACAATCGACCGGCGGGAAGGCAAATGAAGATACACTTTACGCCACCCAGCTCACTGCCAGTCCGGCAGCTCTACCAGACATCTACAGCGTATATTTCACTTTTATTATAATTGCTCAAGTGAATCCGTTTTCGCAATACGAGCCAGTTCGTTCGTTTCCATGGCGACCGTGCTGTGCAACCGGGCAGAAATCGACGTTGCAACGAATACAGTGTGATCCACGCTCTGCACGATGGCTGGAGCCAATTTCTATTTTCGCCTGCTTCTTGCTCACATTCAAAACGAGTGCTGGTCGAGTACGATAGTGAATCCTGGGATGCAGGGAAGTGCCTAGTAGCTTGTTGGATCGTAAAATACTTTTTTCTTTCCACTGCCGCACACCAAGAACACCCCGGTTCGGGCCCATTCCAACTTTTGCGCGGGCACCAGGACGACCTCCTCAAGACGCGGTTCAGCGAGCACTTCATCCTTCACGGCGGCATCATCCTTCGCCATTTAATGCTTTGTTAAATCATTCGGTGTGATGGAAGGCCGCGTGGAGCGCAGTTCGCACCGGGGAGTAAGTGCTGCAGTTTCGGAAAATAAAAAGAAAAGCGCGAGAACCTCGAGCATTCCAAAGCCCGAAGAAAAGTTTCCCGTTCCGAACATGAAAGCGTTCGGGGTGAACTTCCTACCATAAAAATGTACAGGACAGCTACGGAAGAGGGTCAGCCAACTCGTCCGTGCCGGCGACGAAGACGATGATGATCGAAAACTCAACGCAAAGGAAACCGCTGGGTACTAAAGGCCGAGGGCGCTGGCAGTAGAAATTGTTTGGAGCTTCAGCGAATGAAAATGAAAATGGCTGAGCATCATTAGCTGTGCAAGCAAACGCTTCCACTGTTGGCAAGAAAACTGCACGACTCCACCGGTACACGGTTCATTTCCCGTGGTGCTCTGTGTCGGTTGGTCAAAGACCGTCAACGTGGAAGTTTGATCATAGCCATCATGGCCATAACGGGACGCCAGCGTTAGCACGAAAAACTACGAGGCGATACGATTGATTATTTCAATCCATCGCTTACGGCCGGAATGATTTGCTGCGAAAAAAAACTCCGGCCGTGTGAAGCCGCCAGCTTCAAGCCGGGAAACTATGGAAATCGAAGAAATGTTCCTCCCGTGTACTGGTAAAAACACACGGCCTTTTTTATTGTGCTTGTTTCTAGCGATATTTAATTTATACCGCTTCTATTTGAACTTTAATAATTAAACTTTAATTTTTGAAAAAATCCATGAAGATGGCCTTTTTATTGTGTAAATGTTTACAATAAAAGTTGTTAAAAAATCTACAAGCTTGATTGACATTAAAACAATTTTACTATTTTATTTAAAATAACAAAGATATCCTCAATTAACTGACTCACTTGTGGGGAAAATTTCAAGAATAACAAAATGTGTTGAACATTTCCCATCACTATAATTGCATTGTTCTAAAGTGTTTTTATGTTATAAAATATTAAATTATCACCAATAAAAATTTACCGATTTCCAAACCTATTTTTAATAAAAACAAAGTTTACTAAACGCCAGGATTAGGTGAAAAAAATCTACATAATTATCTCGGTTCATACTAATGTTTAACATGTTTCTTATTCTTTTTAAAAATCAAATGGCAAAAATTAATAAATATTTTTTTATAGTTTATGCATCGTAAATAAAAGATATATGTTTATGTTAAGTAAGAATAATTTATATAAAAAAATCTCTTACAAACCATCGAACAGGGGTTGAGTGGTGAACGATTCCACTACAAAAAAAATCAGAGATAAAACTAAAATGTTAAACTTTTTTTCGTAGCAAAGTAAGCAAACAAATGGCAGAGAAATAAGAGATCCTGCTTCATACGTATAAAGCAAACCGTTCATTTGCTGACTAACATCTCCATCGTACATTTGTGATGCATGAGTAGAACCGTTTGATACCTTCCGCAAAGAAGCTTGTGATAGTGGATAAAATCAAAACGGTCACTACACTACGCGTTGTTTCCTCCGCCACTTCACTCTCGTTAACGTCAGCAAAATACAAAATAAGAAAACTAATCCTCAACTCACTTCGGTCATACTTTATTCTCGCACACAAACGCACCGCACCGTCAGCTCGCCCCCAACAGGACCGAGGAACGAACCGAGCGAGGTTTCGAAGTGCACCGTGACAGAATGTCCACGGGCGCACAGTGCTATCGGCAGCGGAGATTGTCGGCGAACTGTGATTGCTGCACCGGAAATGGTGTCCTTTATCATAAGAAATGATAAACTTCCAGCGCTCCCGGGGCCAACTACGCACCATTGAACTTCAATTGCAATTTCCGATGCATTTTGCATTTCCGAGCACTGTTTTGTTCGCCGGCGGTGGAATCAAACTGCTGCCCGAAACGGAGCACGACGGTCCGTTCACCTGCCATTTTCATAGCGCCAACTGGGAAAAAGGCAAAACGGGCGTGAAGGACGCCTGGAAGGGATGCCTGGGCGGGAACCGATTCTTCGATAGCAGGATGCCACAAGATGTTGCAAAGATTGCAAAAGCCGGAAAAACTGCCAGTGCCGGTGGAAAACTTACCTTTGCGAGTGCGGGAGAAGCGCGGCGCGGGCAGGAGACGGTGATGGCGGCGGTATTGTGATGGTTTGTGTGTCTGTATGTGTTCATTTATTCGTCGGAAAACAAGCCGGAACGGTGATGGCTGCAAGCTGTCTGCACGATGCCGACGGGGCACAACGGGAGAACGGCTTCCGGTGCACGGCAGCCTCCGCTGGGAAACGTACCGCATGGGAAGGAAATCATTTATTTGTATCACGTTTTGATACGTTTCTTCAAAGATTTATTTCCCATCTACACAGCAGCAGCAACACACCGTTGAACCATTTGGCTTTGGCAGCACATTCGGTCCGGTGAGCATGTTTGAAACATGCCGTAGCGCAGCCGACAAAGCAGGTCAGCACCGTCCTCTCGTTACAGATGCCAAGCCTTCCGGAGGAGGGACACGGTCAGGTACGCTCGTGACCTTGGATCCGTGCGGAAAGACACTCCGGCATCCAGCACCGTAGCAGTGCGACGGAAGGAGGAAAAGAAAAGCTGCCCCACCGACGGTGCTGCCGCTTGAAATAGGAAAATAACAAAACGAAACGAAAACACCGAATACGGCATTCGCCTGATCCCTGGATCCACCTGGAGCGGGCATGGGAAATGTTGATTAAGGAAAATTGCTCGCAGATAAAGCGATAGCGGTGAACACGAGGCATGATAAATAACTGTCTAATGCTGCACCGTCATCGAGTTCGGGCCGTTTTGTTCGTGCTCCGTGGGAAAATCCGATTTGGTGCGGATTTGGTTGTGCAGCGGGACAAAAGCGAGTAAAGATGACGCAATGCTTTGTGCGGTCAAGTGAGGATCGCATTATGCTGAGCGGTGCGATTGGAGACAGTTTGATCATCAGCATGTTTAGCTTCCTAAGTGAGTGTCATTAGGTGAAGATAATAATCGAAATAAATTTATATTTTACTTTAGTAGCGCTTTTTTTATTAGAATTTGTTTGTTGTTTCTCAAATTAACCAAATATTTCTTTTCTTTCTCAAATTAACCAAATATTTCTAACTTTTTTTCGGAGCAACGCAACGAACGAAAATATTTTTTGTAAATAAATATTGGTCTTGAATCGATACATTTAAAAAAAAATGTAATGCAAATTTTTGTAATACAGATTTGTGCGAAATTTGTTACGACTAAATTAAGAAATGCAGAAAACTATTAAAAAGTATTTAACCAATGCCTGATAACTTTATTATAAGGCCAACGGATATAAAAACATCGTAAATAACGATTTTTTGTTCAATCATCATTTCAAACAACATGAACAAATAACAATCAATAAAAATAATTGCCGCCTGAAAGCCCGCGGCGCAAACAGAAACAGGTGCATAAAAATGGCTGCTTGCGGAGCAAATAAATGACCTGCACGGATGGCTTACTTTGGGTTCATCGCTTTGTTTACGAAAAACAATGTCATTAACCATCGAACAATTGTCACGCATGCCAATCAATTGGGCGACAACAAAACCGACATGTGCAGTTTGAAATTCGTCCTCCATCAACTACCCAAAAAAAAAACAAAACAAAACTTCCAACCAAACGTGAAAATGAGCATATCATGATGACGGAGCAGAAAGCAGGTGACAGAAGAGTGTGAGTGGAAACCGGGCGAGTGGAAGGGCAACCGAAACACTGCCACATTTTCCCTCCATATCAAATGGTTTTATTGTTTTCGATCGCACTGCACCGTATCGCACTAATTCAATTCCGCACACTCTCTAATGTAAATGCACCCAACGCCACCGATAAACATGGTGGTTTTTCCCCCATCGTGTCGTCCGTGCCGAACGGGCCCATCCTAAACCGTGCCTGTTATCGTTATTGCCCCAATCATGACCATCATGTAGGTCTGGCAAAGGCAGCATTCGAATGCAGCACCGCTGTTAGCGGTAAGCTAATGCGATATTCTAAAGCGATTGGCCCTTCGATTGCTGTTTGTGTGCGCATTTATGTGTGTGTGTGGGCCCAACCACACCGCGATGATTTCCGGTGTTCGGTCTATATTGCTGCCTGACTAAACAACTTCAAGCGAACGGATGGACGATCCGCTACGATCGGCACCGGACGCGTTCTGCTACAATTTTTGCCCCTTTTTTTTGCACTGCGGCCCAAAACCGGCGCTGGGAAGCAACAGGAACACGATGACAATAGCGTGCTCTCGGCACGGCAAAAGCAACATATTTTATGCACCAATGGCGAGCTTTACAAAAGCTCGACCCGAAATCCGAGTCGACCGGCAAGGTTGAGGGGAAAGGAGTTGAGGAGGGGGAGAGATTGGGTGAGTTGGATCGGTGGTCTTGTTTTGTTCCAGCCCAGGTGCACCGCGGTTGCACGCTAGACGCCCTTTCGTGCGTTGGTGATTTTTGCGGTCAACCGCAAACGTAGCGCCAACAGCGTTTGGCCGGGCGTCGAACGCAAAGACCAATCAGCTATTTAATTACGAGTTCGAAAATCCATTTCGGGGTGAATCATGCTCAATTGTACCGAAAACCGCGGAAATGTTTATGAGTGCCAATTGGTGGAACAATATTTATGCATCGCCTGTTGTTGCTGCTGTTGCCGGTACCGTGTACACCGACCTACCGAGGTTCCGGGCTCGAGGACACAAAAATGGGGAAGACTTTTCACTCACACACTGCCCGCCTTCCCTCCTCCCTCCCATTCTCCGGTGGCACGTTTTATTAGGCTTGCGTTTCGTTCGAATGGCCGAACACGGCCGGGCCTGCCATCCCCATTGGTCACCGATTTGTTTTGTTTGCTTTGTTTGAGCTGATTAACTCAAGCCCCGGCAACACGTCATAATCCAATAAAGGATGAACATAATTGCGCGTCTCATCGTGCGTGCGGTATTGTTTAGCGAATGAAATTTACCACAGCCGTGTTCATGTGCGCGTGTGTTTATGTGTAAATGGTGCGTACGAATTTCATTTGTTTCATCGGTCATTAGCATCATTCATGTACCTTTTTTAAAGAGGGGGGAAAGTGGGGGAGGTTTGGGGTAAGCTCCTTGAATTTTACTGGGTCGGCGTGGGGAACAACGCTTTACATATCAATATCGTATATGCCAGAAAAACAAATGCTTTTCTTTGCATAAATAATACGTATGCCTTTCAGCAATCGTTTAGCGTTTTTCAGTTCATCAATTTCATTTTTCAGGGCAGCCATTCACATCACTACACGTAATCAAAGATTTTAATGACGCATTTACAATTTTATACAATCACATATTGTAATGAACATTCGTACACATTTTTTTTAAATAATATTAATATTTTATTGATTTTGTTAAAGTATTTGTTTCACAATAAAAGTTATTGAGTTATTGAGAACTAAGCTTAGATTTTAGATTCAAACCCTGATATTTGGATGTGTTTATCTCCACATTCAAATGGTCAAAAATATATGTGAACAGATTAAACAGTAATGAACCTAACTAAAAAACTAGAGAGCAATTATTGTACATCTGAAAAATCAATATCATTTTCAAATTAAGCTTTTGCTCTAAATAAAATCATATCGACAATGATCGTCCTAGGTAAGAAAATGAAAATTATTGCTAACTAAACAATAACAAATACCTGGGATTTGGTTTCGAATCTCAAAACATAAATTTATTTTGGCTGGAAATAATAAAAATACTGCAAATATATAGCACACTGATCAATGATATCTATACTTTCCAGTTTGTAGGCTCATTTATACGCTCTAGGTGGACATGAAATATTGAATTGATTTTCAATTTGTATTGATTACATATAATCTAACAAGATTTGGCGAGAAATTGATTTATTGGATCAACAACAAACAGCTTACATCTAACAAACATGATTGGATCATCGATATTCCTAGAATATAGAGATATGATTGCAATTGTTGTAAATAAACTGCTTCACAAACGAAGTAAATTGATATGGTTTTGTGTCGAAATCCAACCTGATTGCATTAGAATGAACATTTTGAAAATACGAATGCACTTACTGCAGAATCTTCGCAACAGTAATGTTTCCATGGACTAAAAAAAAACCCCTCCCGAACGTCATACGAACAAAACTGAACTAACAGAGTGTGTCCACAGCGTTCGTGCACCGAGCCGTGGCAGCTCAAACTACCTCTTGCGTGTAATGTGATGAATTACATCCATTACTGTCAACGTTGTATCTTCCTGTGGTCGTATATTAGTATATATGTACGTTTCCACTTTCGCGCGG
>JXWZ01001455.1:0-24552 GCA_000956215.1 Anopheles farauti No. 4 | reverse complement strand
TCGAAAATTACATGCATTCTATATACGTTACTCGTGATGCAGTTTAATATTATTTGTATCCTCCCTCTTATCTTCCATACATTTTTTTCACTTATCAAAACATTTTCAGTGCTTAGAGCGGCTGAAGTGGTTCGAAATCGTGCGTTCGAAAGCGTTACGTTGAATAATTTATTATACATTTCAAGTGCCCTACGGAAACGCACATACAGCTTTTGGTGTTGCAACTAGCCTTGAAGAGGAATCCCATGAATATATTCACCATTCGATAAATCTGGAACTGGGTGTTTTTTTCAAGTTGACTTCAAGAATTGTCCAGCAAATCTTCGGGTTGCTCACGAGCCAGAAAACTGGGCGGATATTGTGCATTTTAGCTATAATACCTTATAAAATCCAGAAACTGTTTAAGAGCCGATTATAAGAGGAAATACTCCTCCATAACAAAACACACAGCTATGACAACAGAGCAAACAGAACTTTTCAAATCTTCTGCTGTACTATTTTAATGAATTACTCAAACATTTTCAAATAAAATGCTTCATTACCACTTGGGCCATTTAAAACGTTTAATCTACGTTCTATCTTAATTTATTTCTTTTCATAGCTTTTATAAGCTTTCATAGCTTATGGCTTTCATAAGCAAAATGAGTCGTTGCAACACTGATATTCATAGTTTTCAATTGCAACGATTGTTAACTAAAGTTGTTATAACCACTTTTGCAAATGGATACATGGCATGTGCATGATTCTTCACAATATTTCTGTTGTTAATTCAATTCGGATCCATCTCTAAGTTGCAAACATCTATCATACAGATTTTTTTCTATGCATTCGTTTATTTTGTGCAAACCACAATGAGCTGTGGAATAAAAGAAAAAATTGATTGGTAAACTTTAACAATTTTATAGATTCAGCAACCGCATTTTAACGTTAGAACCATTAACTTTAACAAAATAATTTTAAACTAAATTTAGGTTCTGGATACATAACTGGGTTTAAAAATTTCTAAATTTAATTACGTTTTACAAAATTAACTACATAACAATGCCCATAAAAATGAACGTTCAAACAGTAACGGTTTCATTTACAACCGTTTCTAGTAATGTTTGGGCGTAAGCGAATTTAATGCTACCTGTTTTCATGGTTATGTGTTTTTGATTTTAATGTCGCCTCCTCTCCTATGTAGTTTGGGTCGGTGCAAACAACTTACTCGACACATCGGCAGAACAAGAATCGAAATAACAAACACGGGGTAGCCCTTTTAACATAATTTATGGAGGTCCATCGTCGCTTTCGTTTATTATGTGCTATCACGTGTTTTGCAGATTCATACCAGTTCAGGTTGAAACGAACGATCATACCAAAGTAAAAGCATCAACATAACACATACATACAAAGTATTGAGAAACCACGACGATGTCAACCAAAGCATCAATGGTCGTTCGTCACGTCCTGCGGTTCCGCAGGTTATTTTTGAATTGATTTTTTGGGTATTTCCTTCAAAGCGTCCTGTCCTGTAATTGTCTATACCTGCAGGATTGTTTGTTGGAGTGCCTATGGATAATTTTTACCTGACATTTTCAAGAACACGAGGTAAAGGTGTTTCTAGTGTGTTGGTAAAAGGTGCGTAAAATATTTTCCATTTTCAAATTTCAGTAACATTTAACCAAACAGTTTAGTTCACAGTGTAGTTCGTAAAACAATTCGAATGTATTTTTTTAGTTATTTATATGATTTTCGAAAAGTGAAGCAATGATCAGCATTTAAACTTTTTTGCCATCGTTAAAGTTGTCACCTTTTTTATCACATCTTGTGACGCAATGCTTAGAGAAACAGAAATGAAACTATTACGCCTGTACCAAATTTACAAGAAGTGTTAACGTTTTAAAACAAAAAATCCGACATGTTTCGAATATGTCAAAATATTTGGTTTGTTTACAATACTGATATTTAATATTTTTTATGTTAAATTTGTTTCAACATTAAAATGGTATGTGCAGTTATAGCTTTGAAAATAGTTTAAATCCATAAATGAAATCGAAATAAATAAAACATATAACATTGACTCACAGTGACAGGTTTTGAATCATCTTTTACCAAGGTAGGCTCAGGTGGGACATTTGACAGATTAAAAACAACCGATTCGCGGAGAAACAATTATCTGATCTGATAATGTTTACCATGTTTTTTGATCGCATTTTCGTCAGCACACATGGCATAAATAATACTTTGCCGAAAGGACAAACACATGATATAAAAAGTGAAACGTAATGTAAATAAAGCACCACTTACACATAAAATAATCAATTCAGGAAAAATAACTATATCCAAATGACCGCAATGACCACGTTTGACTCAATTTGAGTGCATATAAATTCCAAAAACGTTAGAAAATACTTCCAAGCGCAATATTAGCATAAGTGTTGATTACTATAAAACCGTATTAGCCACATAAATATATTCTGCGGCAAGAGTGAACAATTAAACTGCTTGTTGCAATGGGTTTGCTCTTGTTTATTATAGTTTTAATAAAAACTGCTGCTCACTGGCCTACACAGCATATGCACAATGCAATGAGATCAAGTAAAACAGAGCCAGGAATCAATCTGCCCAAAAGTGTGCTATCGCGTATGGCTCGAATTCCCAGGCAGTTTCAAAAGCCATCATATTTCATGCTAAAGTTGATATTGATATAGTGGAAACGATAAATCTCCGCGACCATGTCGCAACGGCCAGTTTATTATCGGCGCGTACTTTTGGATAGCTTATTCCCGCATACCTAACGGCAAGCAATCATGGCTGAATAATCCATATAATGAAAAAGGTTCTGCTTGATGACACACAATTTACTTAATTGAAAATCGAATCCGATATTAAACATAAACAATTTAAAATCGATTTCCTTCTTCCACATAAAAAGCACAAACACGTTTTGTATAAAATAATTGTACACTATCCCAAAGAAGAAACTCATATAATTGTACACTATTCTGTGCACTGTGTATCACACATACAAACGACTAAAATACTAATAGATCTCAATTAATTCACGACAACATTTTTGTCCGAATTTTTATTCCTTAAATCGCTTTTGGCACAACCAAACAAACCGGAAGCACATATTCAAATCTAATTTTAATTGATAAACAGTGGTAACTGACCTTTAGAGTCACCGTTTTCAATTCTCTTTTTTACTCGATCAATTTTGCAATTAATAATGCAAACGTCTGTGATGTACGTGCTATTTGTTCAAGCCGAACCGGCGATAGAAGCCTCGACCTGTCCAGTAATCGTTTGATCCATTAAGCAACCGTGCATATTTATATGAACTTGGTAAAAAGATTTAATTTAATTGCAGGAGCCTTAAATCTCATTTATGGAGGTAATGTGTCATAACCCGTTGATTGGTGGGGGGATTGAGTTATTGAGAATAGATTTAACGCAAATATTCATATCCGATGAAGATGTCACACAATTGTTTCTAAATACAATTTAAGCCCAAATTTAGCTAGGCTTAAATAACCATTTTTCGATACGAGCAAACTAGCTTGTTTGTATTCTGCATAACCGGCTCAGTTGCACACTTCGTAGCATAACTTCTTCGCAAGTAAAGTCACGTTCCGGTACTGCATGTTTCATTCCATTGCAGACATTTTCTTTCATGGTTTGTTTACGTTCTTTCGTTTAGATTACCGCGTCGGTCTGGTTTCCGTTTTCCGCTTGCCACCAAGTTCATTTGGTAAATGCACCATAAACATTTGCAAAACGGAATTCATTCACTTCAAATATCTCAAACCGGCTATGCATATTCCAAATGCAACATATTTATGCCAAGCACAGAGACTATCTATTGGTTGAAAGTAGCAGGAAGCAGGCTAAAAATATTTGTTTTCGTGCCGTTTTACATAGTTTTTTATGGACATTTTGAGAAACTGATTCCCATCCGTTCGAAAACTGTCCTTATTTTTATTTAAATAGCTAATAGGCATATACGTTTACAACAGTTTAGTGATAAAACGCTTCACATAGATTTTGTTTGCAAGTTGCAGCTTTTGCTGTCAATACTAGCGTACTAACAGGTTATTTGGGAAAACTGTGACTGTTATTGTTCTCTTTTACAATAATAATGTTGATGAAAGTTGAAAAAAAACATAAAACAGCGCAAACGTTTACCAACTTGGCTTCACTTTCAATTCCGTGGTGTTGGGATATTATATTATGGTATGATGTTCATTTTTATGGTTTTTTAGGTGTTTTTATATTTTGAAGCATTTAAGTTTATATTTATCCATATTTACATTCTACAAAAATTAAACATATATTTTTCTCAAAATTGGTCTTTTAAGTCTTGTTCAAACACTATTCTCTATTAAACAGGTCGTACGACTGACAGAATGCAATATTTAACGTTGGCTAAAATTCAAAGATTCGTGTGATATTCGTATGCTTGAAGTATTTTTCAAAATTAGTCAGTGTCTCGTGTTTAAAAAATGATACAGAAATATTGAACTTGTTGCTTCTCACTATGTTAGCCATCGTCAGATAGACCTTTGTTAAATTTTTTTTTTTCATTGTTTATAGTCTTACTCTTTCTCTTTAATAATAAATTTTTTGCTATCAGCTGTGAATACGTTAATTCTCAAACGCAAGCCACTCGGTTTGCTGTGGCTTCGGTTCTACATTCTGTGAAAGGTTGCAATGGCAAAAAACGTCTGCGCTATCTTGCTAATAGAAAAACTTTTTTCGTGCCCCATTCTTACCATTTTAGGAGGGTTTCGTTTGTAGTCCTACTCGTTTGAGAGCAAATTTTTCTTTCCACCTTCTATGCGGCAAAATATAGCATACGCTTTTTCTAGGTGCTCCCACAAGGCGTGAAATCGCTATTTGCGTAAGAATTTTTCGAACTTGGTTTTTGTCTTTTTTTTGGTCCGGGAACAGGCGTTTACACCAACGCTATCGGTGATGGTTTTCCAGCTGATTTCTTCAACAATTGTTGAGCGAAAGTTTTCGGATTTATCTGTGATAAACGTTAATTTAAATAAACTTTTCGCTGGTGCGCATGAATATCGGGAACGGAACGGGACGGAGAGGAAATGCTCTCTTTGTATTCTTCATGTTTTGCAGTCGTCCACACTTTGCCACTAGTTAAATGCTGTAAAACTTTTTATCACATGGTATCAAAACATTTGTTTTCGTTAGATGAGTCGTAAATATTCATATAAAAAAAGAAATTGCAGAATTGCCATGCACTGACGCTTGCGGTTAAATGCAGCTAAATGATGGTAAATGCAGTAATTATCGTTGAACTTTTTAGACGAGAATGATCATCAATATCTCTTGTATGTGCAATAAGTTATACATTTTTCTTTGGGTGCATTAAGTGTACATTTACATAATCCTTTCGGTTTTATCCAAATAATCTTCACAAATAATGATTATGTTGCAGTTTTAATGATAAATTTTTACTTCGTTTTATTTTCCTTGCAGAACCATGATTTGCTTCATCGAAACTACAAATACTTAACAAAGCTATAGGTGGCCTAAACACTTCAGCGTCATCATCAACGTGTGATTAGTGACAAATAAGAATGAACTCAATTTTACTTAACCGTTGTTAAAACGGATAACACGATTCTTTTCTACATTTATACTTTGTACTTTGTCTCGTTTATGGAAGTGTTCAATTAAACTTACCTTATCTTCAACAAACATTTCATCCGGTCTGTAAAACTCACACACACACACATTGTATAATATTGCGTCTGCAAATACGAATTCAAGCTCAACAGGAAGCATCGCTTCTGGTTTAGACGTACATCTGACTTAAAGGCATATGCCCTGGATAACAAAACAATTGGTCCCGAATTACAGCCGAATGATGAAACCGCTGAGACCAAAGCGGTAAAAGATAAAAGTGTCCAGCAGCCGCGTCCCTCAGTCCCGAGTTCCGAGGTACGTCATGGGAGCTAATGCACGAGAACCTTCACCGTCCGTTTGCTAATGGTCAATTTTAATTGACCACCATTTGGTTTCGATTCTCAAAATCTTGGTTTTCCATTGCTTCCATTGCAGATCTTCACCTGGATTGGATGGTGAAACCACGATTGGACATTACTGTGGGTTTTCGTAATTTCGTAAAACGTTCGTTCCTGCACAAAAGACAACAACGGCATTGTGCGAATGTTCCTTCGAAACGTGCGTGGTACTAGTTTAAATGCAGAATATATAACGCACATCGGCATTGCTGACTTACGCCGCGTTTTCCGTTGTCATATCCACACGGCCCAGGTTCAAACACGATAGAATATTTATGATACCATCACAGCCTCGTTAGAATTCGGCCGTTGGTGAGCCAAACCAAAATCGATTATACTTGGGTTGTGTTATTCACCGTGCCATAAATAACCGATAACTAACTACCATACCAGCCACATCGAAGTGCTTCTACTCCAATTCTGTGTCGGTGTGTGGGAGTGACTTTTTGGAGAATCGTTGTTTCGCTTTGGACGTTACTTCGCACGTTGAGTAAATCCTTGCAGATGGGGCATTTTCTTGAGCCAGACGATACGTCCGAAATCGAGCCATTCGAACCTCAGGGACTGATCTATACGGGTTCCACAGCAACCGGCACAACATCCATGATGGGGAAAAAAGGAAAACCAAATCCTACCATCGTTAGTAGCTCCGCAGCTGGCAACAACAATGGCCAAAGTAGTTCACGGTCCGGCCGAGCTTACCAACCAACGAAACCAAAGCAGAAAACACGCGATTCCGATTGCTGCAGCATTAATTTCATCAAGTATTCGTTGCACATATTCAACACCATATTTTTGGTAAGTACACATCAATTTTGTACTCTGTTTATATAGTAAAAATATACAAACGCTAACGTAAGATTGCACAAATGAAAACTTGTTACAAACATTGACGAGTAATTGCACCATTTTGTCGTTTATACCAGCATCAAAAAGGTCATGAACAATTTAGAATACTTGTCTGTAATTATTTGCTTCCATACTTCTTTTTTTGTTTGCTACTTTTACGGACGGCTGCAAATTGTGTTCAACATGCGGACTTCATTGGTACTCGGTGCTTTGAAAGGAATGTGAAATTTTCCCTGAAGCGCGATCCAAATGTTTCGGACATTTCCAAATATTTCCATGCGTTTTTTTGTATCTATCTACATTCTAATCTTACTTCTCGTGGTAATATGATCAAGGCTTTTGGTGACAATAAATAACCTTTTAAATCAATACATAATTTCAAAAATATTTTTGCCATAGTAAGCTACAGTTCTATATTTGATACTGATATAATTAGTTAATTAAATATGTTTAAACCTAACGAATTATGCATGAGATTATATTTTTTGTTATCAAAATTTGGAAAGGACAGCAAATGAATTAAAATCTTTTCGACAATTTATGAAAATTTTGAAACACTGTGAAATATTAGCTCAAAAGTAAATCAATAAATGTTGAGGGCATCTGCCTGAACAAAATTCATCATTAAAAATTACCGATGACAGTTACAGGGTACTTCAGTGACTGTTTCAACTTTTATAGACAGTTGACATAGGTGATAATAAAAATGAATCTTTGGTGCCAAGAAGTATCTTTATCGCTTAAGTATCTTTTGTGCATTGTTTTCTGTCATAATGATACAAACTCCTAATATACTGGAATATTTTTGACCAAAAGCTGTGCGGTCTCCGAGAACAGAGCAAAAGCATTTTTATTTTATTTTTTACTTTTTCATCAATGCGTAACGTTCGATCACATTTGTTGAGCGTTGTTATTTCAAAATGATGAATTACAAAATGCCTACAACTTATAGACATGGTAATAAGGGAAAATTCGAATCGAACCACCCGTGATGAATGCAGTAGAATAACTTGTTTTCGGTTCCCCATTGTATTTGCTCAATTTAATTTCCAATTGATGTCTATGCTTGGGTTTTGTGTTACATGTAAACCCAAATGCACGACACGCCGTGACGCTGCCGTGAGTATATGAGAAACAAAACAAACTGTACCGCCATCAACGAAATACTACCATCGAAAAGGTTTTCCAACATTTCCAGCAGATGATGGATCCAAATCTGTCTTTGGTAGCAGACGAAGGTACCAATTATGGCTTTTGTTCATACGACCACAGCTTTCGCTGTGTTCGTATTTTATAATAGCATTTCACACATCCACCGCACCTGCGTGTGATGTCCTTGTCAAATCTATCATTTAAACCGTTGCCCAACAATGACAAAACGGGTTTGCAAATAAAGGAACGGTGTGAAATTGAATAGCATTTCATTTTCAGGTGCTCAAAAGCGTCATGTTCGAAACCCCGTTTTCGAAGTATCGGTAAAAGGTTTTCCGTTCATGCTTGGTACGCTTTCATTAGAAACCCAGCACTGAGTTTGCAAAGCTAACCATTGCAAATCGGTAAATTTAGAGCCATGTACTAGAGCCAAGTGTCTGAAATATTTCGTCTAAGCAAACAGACATCATGAACATTGGACTATTGTACTTTTGCATGCAACTATTTTTCTTTTGAGCATTTCATCATACTTCTTCGGCAGATCGAAATACAGGTAAAGCTTCAAAGACGCTTCTTTCGTCCCGGCATCGAGCGCGGCTGTGTTTGATTTGTACTTGAAAACTAGTTTGTCTACCAATCATACTATCGATTGAAACCTGGTGCAGCGCAAACCAATTTCAACATGCTTTTTTGAAGTGTTCCGAAGGTAGTTTGACGTTTGATGAACAGTTGAAATTCAAAAACCGTTTATTCAAAACGGTATCCGCACAAAATTGATTCAAAGTAGAGAGTTTTCAATGTTCTGTTCCTTTTACATTAACTATTTCAATAGAAGCGTATATTTTTAAACATTTTTTTTATTATTTCGCTCTACCCGGAAATTGTTTCATTGTTACACAGTGATATATACACAGCGTATTTTTAAATATATGTTAAAGGATTGCAGTTTTGTAAATTATCAAACTTCTTAAAAACTAGGAGTAAAGGAAATATACCAACCTCGTACGATAAAGACCTCATTTAGTTAAACCTGTTACTACTATTAGGCAATCTTAAGCTAGATTGAATATCTAAAACAGTTGTCAGGCCAGTCATATTCATTCCTATTCGTACTAGCGTACACCAAATCAATAGATTAAATCCCAACTAATGATATTTCTATGTAGGTCGGACCTTGGGTTGGTAATGCTTGCAAGCATGCACTCACACGTTCCTAGTAAATGAAGATTTATTATGTTAGCTGCCCCATTCCCTTGCAAACGTTCAGTATTAATAGAATTGTTTGGTGGCGATGTGATGTTGCTGAGTTTCTTTGCCAAAACGAAGCCTTATGTCAAATAAACATGACTTGATATCTCTTATGGGCAAACACTACGATGGCAGCGCACGATTGGAAATGAGAATCTTGGCCATACTTTGTCGGGCTCAGAATCTAATCGACCATTAACCAACTCTTAATTTGCTCACGTAATATGTGGACTCATTTTCGCCCCAGTGTTCGTTTTTCAAGTGAATGGGCTACCAAGTGAGCTGGTTATAAATTGCACCGCATTATTGACATTTCTACTTTCTTGCGCTCGTTGGGAAACTATGTTCGCTACTTTCAGTGCAATTACAAATGGTGACCAGTACAATTTTCGGCAATCTTAACAAGCAAAGCTGTTAGCTAGTTTTTAAGACGAAATTGAAGTAATGTTATTACAGTTGGATCATTTGTTCATAATACTACACAATCATAGTAAAAGTAAGAAATATTCAAACCCGTTTTTTTAGCAAAATTAGTAACAACTCACGCGTAACAATTTAACGCGCTGCTTCGCATAAAATCTGCTGCACCCAATAAACGCAATGAAGTCTCTAATAAAGTTCTCGGATTACACTTCAGAAACCTGCTTCTCTTATTAAGGAGGTTTGCTTCCATAACATAAGCCAGACGGAAGTGCAGCTCTCGGCACGTCATTTATAGTTGTTTTCGTTGCAGACATCTGCACTGTCTTTCATAAGAATGAACTTCCAAGTCGACTGTTTGCGATAAACGATGAGACGCCGGAATATTTTATACAGCTCTCGTTTAGTTTTTATTTGAACAACCGTATCCAGTTTTTACATCACAGTCCCCTGAACTCGCTGTCGGTCTTATGCTTTTTTTTTTCTTTAACATTGACCAACGATCTCAACGGTAATGGGCTAGGGCCATCAAGCAAGTGATGTAAAAAACGTAATATTTCACCGTTACACTTTCGGTCTTCTTTCGTTTATGCCAGCATACTGTCGCTTTACTTTTTATCACGTTTCGTACTGCACTTCCGTCAAGTGTTGGCAAATTTGGAATTACGAACAATGAAATGACCGCAGCAAGAAAATTGTCCTGTCGCGTCAAGTGCTATGACATCCGTGTTTCTTGTCACAAAGAATGACAATAGATGATTGAAAATGTGTAGGTGTGTTTGTCGGCTTAGCCAACTTAATCAAAAAACAATTTACTACCATTCTAAGCCCCGTCTAATATTTATACATACTATGGACAACCAGATCCGCCTCATCGTGAACCAATACATTCAACAATGAACACGCATGCATCAACCGTATTTATATACGAAAACCCCTTTAAACAGCTTATTGGTATTTGAGCTGATTCATATACTCGATGAGAGTATGAGTCAGACCCTTTGGTGTGCACCCTAATCAACAGCAATGAAATCATATATTCACTTGGTTGCTACTTGCAAGCGTCAGCACGAAAGATATCCACTTGAAGCCACTCTACAATTGAAATGCTTCACGATGCAGATGCAGATCAATCTCATCTTCGACCATTATGAAAACAGCTGCCGTATATGAAATTTAATGGATCGTACTTACAAGGGTCAAGCGTGTTGGGCGTATTTGGTGCATAACGTTGCGTGCATTTCATGAATTACTCGCATTATATGATCAACACAATCCAAAACGTTGGATCCCTTGAAATTTCATCCCTTGCATTTCATGTATTGAAAAACGTTGCGATTAAAGGGAGTGTTTTGTTTAATTGTTTTAGTATCGGAGTAGGCAATACTTGTACACAATTTTATTGCACACCAGTATAAATCAAAATGTTGTGGAGAAAACCAATTCTAAAGTAATTCAGTTATTTACTTAATTTTAATTCTCATGTACTGTTATACCTTGCTCTAGATTTTAATGAGTATGTATTATAAACTGTAACCGAAAAGGTAAATTTTAACGTTAACTTTAACTCACTATGGTGGTGAACGTGCAACACCCTCAAACAATCTATTTATATCCCAGTTCTCCAAGATTGACCTCAGTTCTTATATTATCTACGTTTGATAGCTACGATAAGTGTAATATTCATCAGTGTGCTGTACACATATTATTTATGGAACCATGTTTACCATCACGGTTCCCGGTTTGCTACTTCAGACTGTTGCTATGAATCCAACCACAGTAGGCAAGATCAAATAAATAAAAATCGTTTGCAGCGTGCACGGCTCATCTTTATCTCAATTGGTTTATCTATCACTTCAAGTATTTCCTTCGGCATTTAGTCAATAGTTGACGATCGTTTTCAAATAGGGTTTCAAAGATGAATGTACTATTCCTAGCTATGTCTCAACGTCTGTGTCAAAGGCTGTGGTTTAGAGTTAGTTAACTGTATATAACTAAGTTAGAATAGCTGGTTATATTTGTACCTTTTAGTTGGAACCATTTAGATGTAACTTTTAGTTATACGGTTATACTTGTAACAAACATTATTTTCATCACTTTATTATGAAATTTTGGAATCCATATAACATATTCTTCAATGTTTGTAATTATTATTCTGCACACTATGTTTTAAAACGTTGAATAACTTTATTTTTATTTATTGTGTACAATACAATATATTTATTGTGCATGACAAACATTACAAACATACGCCAAAAAACGGAGTACGTAAATAAGAAAAAGACTTTCATATTATTCAGAATTTGCCAAATAACTGTGAGACGAATTCTACAATAAGCGGAAATAGTTCCTCCCCGTACTCCCATATTTCCTCCCCATTCATTTTCATTATCAATCATCTCAATATTAAAGTGCGATTTCAATAAAAAAAACACATCCACAAAAACACAAAAGTTTTATGCACTTATTATATACGTTATTATACGATACAGCAAACTGTTTTAATATCCAGCATTAAACGCAACTTGTATGACATGTATAAAAAAAATCATAAAATCAATTTGGCTATAAATTAATATTCTACATATTTGGTGATACATTTTTTAATGATATATGTAACATACACATCTGTTTTTTTTGTTTTTTTTTCAGATATCTGGTTTAGTGATAATCGGAGTCACGCTGTGGACGATATTTTGGAAACATCAGTACATTTCCCTCTTATCGACTACGAACTACGCTATTGGAACATATGCTCTGTTAACGGCGGGTATTTTGGCTGTTTTTGGTGGCATTGTAGGATGCTGTGGTGTGTGGCATGAACATCGAGGCGTTTTATTGTCGGTAAGTAATGAATTTGTTTTGAGAGCGGGAAAAAGTGCCTATTTATGTACATCTGCTAGTTCGTTGTTTTCTTGGGTATGTCTTTCACTGCTTCAACTGTAAGCAGAGCCATCATCAGTATCAGCTGAATTTGATTACCATTAAGATGAACATGAATTATTAATCAGCTGATTGATTTCTGATAGCATCAATGGTAACATCTGGTTTCGGATTTTTTTCTACTGCTTTTTTTTCACTCGTAAGTTCGTTTTATGTATAATTTTGCGAACGCTTAGAATGGCCAACTTGTTCACATTCCCACCTTCTAGTTTGAATTTCTTAGGGTTCCGTTAAGATGAAATGTAAAATAGTAATGAATGAATAATAGGAATGTAAAATGGGTTCACGTTGTATGGTGAGCCCTTTTCTCTCGGTGTTGCCATTTTCTATACATTTCACAACTTAATTTATTCTACTCTGTCCAATGCTCGCGACCTATTTCACAGTAGTTTAGTCACTTGAAGTGTTATCAATGTAAAACATTAATCATTTGCTTTGATCTGATCGTACATAGAGTTTTGTCTGACTTGTACATTTAATTTTTACGTCAGTCGGTTGATTGTTTTGATTTGAATTAAAAAGTTTGTATAGTGTCGTGCAATGCATTTTTTCGATTTCAATCGATGCTTGGATACACACCAACAACTGTGTGTCTGCAACGATTTCAATGAATTGAATAGAACGAATTGAACTTTATCAACCAATTTTTGGCTGGGCCAACGGTTACTCCGTCGATGTGGACGCTTAAAACCATAATTTTTACACAATAATTCATAAGTTCATACAAAAATTCTTAACCACCGACCCATTTATTTGCATTTAATAATCTAACTCTCCAAAAAAAATCGTTTAAAAAGTAGCGATACTTGTCACTAATTATTTGATTCATTCATGGATTCATTTAATTCATTTGATCTACAGAATTTTACTTCTGATTTGTATTATAATTTTTTTAGCCAAGTGTCACATTTCTGGGTGCGTGGACAGATAATTGCCATGACACGCAATGTTCAGACTTTCTCATTAATCACATTGATATATGTTCAATTAAACAGCCTGGCGACAAGTTTATAATCGATTAATTAATGTTACGCCACTCTTGTGCTTTGACAACCAAGTGAACGGTCTGCATTCTGTGTCCGCTGCTACATAAACGCTGCTGTTACAATGTCACGTTCGATTGTCCAAATGTTTTTACATAACCTCAAATTCCCGGTGGCGCTAATGTGACATTTTCCGGCGGGCAATACGTGCGTTAGCATACAAAAGCCGCCATGTCCCACCATACACACGCACACATATATACACTCTTAGTTGTAGATGCACGCTCCGGGAAATGTTTGCATACGGAAAGCCAACGCTCATCGATTCGTATTTCGTGTTTTCCAATTCCTGTATTATCGCACACACAATTACCAGTGTGTCCGGAGGAGCAATCCCACGAGCAAACCATCCGGCACCGGTTGCTGCGGTAACTACCATTGGTGATTGACATCTAGCAGCTGTACCATTGATCAAACAATCATGCAGTTTGGATAAAAGTAGCCGTTGAGAGGGAAATTAAATTCTATTAGTATCCGCACGTGGTCACGATTACCATTTAATTGCGTTAACGCGAGAAACGTAAAATGTAAAATAGAAAGTCTAGCAAACGCGTCGGGCGGATTCAGTCATAAGATTTAGTTAAGCCCAGTCCCGTTATGTCTCGTGCCTGGTCTTGTCGGCGTACGCGAACGTGATTCTATGTTACTTGAGGTGAAAAGAACAACGTAATGTTCGATGATGATGGATGCTTTTTTATTAAATAGACCTTAACACGTTGATCATATTATTTCCATCATCATGCAAACGTGCAGTGCGTTTCAATATGCACGGCACATGGTCGACATTAACAGCAATGCGTAATATGAAATGAAATCAATAGTCCATGCATCTAACCATGGTCAAGCAAACGTTCTGAAACTCAAACACATAATCATCGCGTTGGGTGTTGAAACATAACTTAAGTTTATACGGTGCTGTTGCACAAAGTTATTCAGTGGCATATAAAATTCCAACCACGATGTGACGATACGGTTAATCGATTTTACATACGTATAAATCGATTGAAAGCTCTGTAAACTTTTGTCCAAAAAATAAACTGTTGGTTTTCTTTGTTCCAGTACACTTTCGTTCTGCTTTTCGTTTTTCTGTTGGAGTTTATTGTGGGCGGCTTGGCTTATCTATACGAAACGCAAATCGAGACCGAGCTGCAGCACACACTTAACGCTACCTTCATTGAACACTACGGTGTTAGTGAGCGACAAACAACAGCCATTGACAGTATGCAGCGTGAGGTATGTAGTAAAAAAAATATTATCCTGTTCTTGCTTCGCGACTCTGTTCCCACGCATTATTGTGCACACACAACGGCAACGATGGCTAGCAAGCGTGACAAGATGAAACTCTATTTGAAAAACAACTATTCAACAGTAATTAATTTTTTTGTTCTTTCTCTTATACTTTCATGTCCGCTGGGGCGATTGCCACTTTTGCTCTCTGCACCGATGTCCCTATTCTGCACGGGTGCTACGACGCGATACCGCTTAATTTTCTCACCACTCCTGCTTGGCTTTATCGCAGTTTTCCTGTTGCGGTGCGGTACGGTTTGAAGATTGGCGGCACAGTGTTTGGTTGCGTTCGCGACGTAAGGATCTGATAAAACCAACCGAGGGTCGTTTGGTGCCAGATTCGTGCTGCATCACGGTAGCAGCAAAGTGTGGTCTACGCGATGGTCCCAGCAATATTCACTATACGGTATGTTTGTCGCATGAACGACTATTCTCGCCGTTCGTAACACACTGAATAATGGCCTTTTTGGGCACAGTCTCCTATTCCGTATTCTAATCATGCATGCATTCGAAACTGTCTCTTTGATAGGGTTGCATATATGAGATGACGGATGACCTAAAATACCATTTGATAATACTCGGTGCCATCGGTCTGGGGTTGAGTGTAATACAGGTATTTGGCATGGTACTCGCATGCTGCCTCTATGTGAAGCTAAAGGATGTACTCGATTGACAAAAGCCAGCGGATCCAATAGTTGAACTAATGGATCCGCTCCCGGACAACATCAGTCTCATCTATGGGTACGATGATCAACGTGTGTAATGGAGCAATAATTAAGAGCGGGTTTTTAATATAACAGCAAATTATGCTATTGTACATACTACGTTAGTACAACTGTAAATGCACAACTTAAAAACGTTATAAGTTATGAAGGAAACGTGAATGTTATGGTAGGAAAACTTAAAGCTTTCCACATTCGATGTTGTCTATGTCTATGTGTGAAACGAAAAAATGTGCTTATTTTTTAACAATGCAGTTGATATTTCTCAGCAAAATATGACTAGCAGCCAACAAATAAACAAAACTATCATAATTTTTTACGAATAAATATGATCCAGTCGATAAATTGATTAGGTAACAACTCAACCTTGAACGTTGTTCTGTTATGAGTGAAGTAAAAACAATTTATTACTGGAAAACGGTATTATTGTGAACAAAAATCAAGCTAATTTTTATTTTTATTTCGTCCGAAAATAATTTGTATCTTAATTCTTCTCTAATTATTAATGAATAACTTTTTTTAATTCTTCAATCAAACCAATCTAGGAGCCATTCGTTCTATGCAATTATGAAATTTAGAAAAAAATTAGCAACAGGGTACTATCCGATTACAGTGATATAAATAACTAGTAGGTCGCGAGATCAAATTAATTCTTCCGGAAATAAATATTCAATTGTTAGGTTTTTTGCACATTTTCTCTTGTTTGTGCACAAATTGTTTACTGTACATGTTTGCGATACTGCTTCCTATTAAACAAACTAGTATTCACTCCCTTACAAATATAAAAGGATGTAATTGTAGATAGAAGAAATGGAAGGAAGATTTATAATTTAGGTTTGTTAATTATTTCGTAAAAGCTATGTATGACTGTTTTGACAAAAAATTAAGCAATATTTTCCTTCATTAACTCAAATAATTCCCAAAGTGCTTCAGATTGTTTATGTGGTATGTTGGTGTGTTTGAATATAGAAAACAAGTATGATTAATTAAAAAAAAAAAACAATTTATTTTCCAGATATTTACATCAGCAAAAATCTATTGGTGAGCTTACGAGCAGCACGATTGCAGTAGAGCGAAGGCTTCATACATACCTCCTTGTATAATTTAATTCGTGCATTTTAGCTGTAGAAGCTGATTATAGAGAGCCCATAGAATTTGTTTCCACGTCCTATCATGCCTTCTCCGAAGCTTACGTACGGAAATGGCACACTATCGTCCTGTACACGGTATTAAAACCCTCCCATGCCATATCCACTTATCTAATCAACCTTATCGATGAGGCATTCTTTTGCTAGCCGAAAAAGCTTGAGCAATGTCATTCGGTCTACTCCGGTTTAACAAATTCACATACACTTATCTCATATACGATACCCTCTTGGGCATCCCTTTAAACCTCCTGAGAAATTAAAATAAATAGAAATTACACACAGCGAGTAAGTAACTAAAATTTTCACATTTTACAGTCTTATGAATTATGAGCTTATAAGTTTTTTACGCGTTAGCTGTACGCGTTTGTAACGCACAAATCCTTCCCAAGAACGCATAACGGTTGGCAAGCAGTTGTCTTCATCAGCTTAATTTGATCATTCGCATATATCTACACTGCGGTTGCTATCATTATCGGCTCGTTCCTAGTATTCTTTGAGGTACTCTATTGTGACTTTCCATGATGTTTTCCGTGCATGATGGTGCTCGCAAAGTTTTCCACAATAAAGAGTGATAATTCAATTGCGGGAAGTGCCGATGAAAATGAACTGCTGCTGCTAATTTAATTCCGAGTTCCGAACTGGAAAATTCTTTACACCACGTTTGAGGTACAGCGGTATTTGCGCAAGGAATTCCGAACGGCATCGGCATTCGGTATCAATTTCTAAAAGCGGAAAGCTGCACTCAGCCGTAGAATTCTTTGCAGCGATTAAGACAATTATTATCTTCCACTGAAGCGGTAGTAGCTCAGATCATCCGCCGGCTCTGCGGTGGCGGCCGGGGGACGGAAGGCGGACGTAAACGATTTTGCAGCACCCTGCGTGGAAAGAATAAATCGTAAAAGAAGCAAGGATGTAGAAAGTTTCCGATGTGCGATCATTGTTTAAAGGCACAACTTTTTTCTGTCTGTGTGTGTGTGTGTCAAGAACCAATTCCTTGCCACGTCCTACCTGTAGCGCTACGCCGAGGAATTGAGATACAGCACGAGTCACCCCGATCGCTGCATTCAACAGTTGTCCTCCGGGATTGATGCCAAAGCCGCCAAACAACGACGGTGCTTCCTCAGTGACGCTGGGGTTGATTGGTTTCTGCAATGAGAAAAGTTTCGCTTCAATATGCCGATTCAATTGCTTTAAGGTCCGGTACTGAATGAAAGTTTCGTACCGCATCCGGATCTAGTCCTTCATCGCCGTAAGATTGTGCCAGCGAAGCGGTCCGGGCACCACCAAACCCACCACCGCCACCACCACCACCTCCACCGCTCAAACCGAACGTTCCTGTTCTGACACTGCTTGCGCTGCTCCCTACGCCCGGAACTCGATTACGCGGCTGTGGAGCAGTCGCCTGCCATTCGCGCCACAGCCAACTCAAACCATCGAGTATCGGGCTTTGTGATCGTAGTGGCGGTGGTGCCGGTGGTCGCGTCCGTCTCGGGGTGGGCCGTGGTGTAGTGATAACTACTGGCGGTAACGCAGGCGTCCGCGCACCGGGAGATATTTGCGCCAAAATGTCTTCGATATTTCCGTTCGTGTTCGACGGACCTATACCGCGCTGCTTCAAAACGGCCGCCAAAATCGCTTCATTAGTTTTACCGTAAAACTCTGGTCTCTCAATTACCGCGGGACTACTGTTGTGTTGTTGTTGCTGCGTGCGAAGCAGCTGCT
Organism: Anopheles farauti No. 4; assembly: GCA_000956215.1. Taxonomy (NCBI): domain Eukaryota; kingdom Metazoa; phylum Arthropoda; class Insecta; order Diptera; family Culicidae; genus Anopheles; species Anopheles farauti No. 4. Next base: position 5,986 of record JXWZ01001455.1, on the reverse strand, counting down.
TTAACAACTCTCCATCTGCCGTCGCAACCGGTCGGCCTGTTGTGCTCGTAGTGGTTGTCGTCGTCGTCACCGGTCCAGCAATGCCGAATGGCGGTCGTTGGCCACCTGTTCCGAGCTGCTTAGTGAGACTCGGAATATCTTTCTCGGTAATGGGTCTTCCCAGTAGATTCGAGAGAAGTTTCAAATCATTGTTATACTGCTGCACCTCCCGATCCAGCTGCTTCTTCGTTTTCTCAATTTCCTCCGGAGACAGTGTGGTCGCAATTGCTTTCGGAATTTCTTTCAACTGACTCTCGGTGCGTGCCTTTTCAAACGATGGAAACTCATTCCCTGTTTTCAAGGGTAATCGTGCGATGCTCTTGGGATCCCTTTGTATTGCGAGTTGCAGTATTCGGTTAGCTAGCGGTGTATCGACCAGGGGATTTGGTGTGGCAAAGTTCGGCAACTTGCGCTGGAAAATAGAAACTGAGATTAGACTTCTTCAACGCTGGGATGGAAACCTGTCACGCACCACATCATTCAAAAACGCTGGATCGTCCTTATCGACGATGACCGTACTCAGGCTTGGCGTTGTTGTTGGTGCAGGCGTAGTTGTCGTGGTAGTGGTAGAAGTACTGGTAGTCGTCGTTGTCGTAGAAGTGGTTGTCGTGGTTGGTTTCGTTGAAGTGGTCGTCGGTTTTTTTGTCGTCTTCCGGACATTATTGTTCGGTAATTGTCCACCATTCAAAAATCTTGCTAGCTGACGCTGAAATAAGATTATGTTTAGTTTTATAGCAATTTCTTTCATACAACTCATACATCCTCAGCGACGATACATACCAAGAATGCCAAATCCTCCGTATCCGAGTATGTTGTAGTGCGCGTTCGTTGAGTGGTCGATGGATAGTTAGTGTTTACAGTTTTCTTTGGCGCACTTGGGCTAGTTGTTGGAACAACAGAATTGCTAGAAGTGGGTAAAGTGGTGCTGAATTTGATAGGGGTGCTAGGAATCTTGGAAGTTGTGCTAACGGTAGTGGTCTGTAATGTTGTTGACGGTCGCGAGGTGGTTGATACGGTTGTTTTTTCCGACTGTCGAGCAGTCGTTGTGGGAATAAAAGAAGCTGGCATTCTCGGCGCTGTAGAAAATGTTGTAGATTCTGGCAGAGGACGCATCGTTGACGTTGGGAACTGATCAGACTCTGGAAGTATTACTATACTTTTCTTTACAGTATTCGTTTCGGTGCTCGTCTCTAGCATCAGCTCAATATTTTCCCCAGTTTCGTGTATCGGTGTGAATGGTTCTTCGCTGCTGTCCAAATCCAACCCAACCAATCCAAACTTCCCTTTACCAACTCCCATCATATCGGGTACGGTATTCTCAGAAACACTCGGTGTAGCTGATGCTGTCGTATACTTCGGTTCTCTGGTGGTTGTGGAAACATTCTCAGTGTGCTGTTTCTCGGTGCTTGATGACACTACTGATTTCCATCGGTAAACTAAATCAGGTGCATTTGGTCGTGAGACTCTGACGTCTTCATGAACATTGCTCGGCTATAAGGATTCAAAATCAAACGATATCAGTTGACGATACGGTATGGCTTGTAGATTGTATAACTTACATTCGCTTCACTGACGATAGAGACACCGGTTGTAGTAGTTGCTTCGATCGGTTTTAGTGTGGCTTTTACCTTACCCGCTGCCAGGCTAAATACGTTGTCTGATTTTACTTTAGCATCCAACTGGTTCTCTTCATTGTACTTGCGCAATATTTCAATAATAGTTGTCGTACCCTGTTGACGCATAGAATATAAAATTATTTAAATGCCAAACAGTGCGGGCCAAAAACAGAAGCCTATTTTAACAGTACGTGCAAAAGCGAAAGTACACACCAATATTGATATCTACAAAAAAAACAAATCCGAGAAAAGACATATAGACATTATTCAGCGATGAAGGTAAGATGAGCAGAATATAGCGGAAGAGAAAGAGAGAAAGAGAGAGTAAAATAAATCCCACAGGGCTTGCAGCAGCTACAGCCACCATTTTCATGCACAAAATAGAATCTAACGGAAATGGCGCAATCAGCGTTTAGCAAATGATAAACATAGTACGAACATTGATAAGCAAAGCATGGATCGTGTTTTTGAGTGGAAAACAATTTGGAATGGCTTAAATAAATCTACAGTACAAATTGTGATGCTCCAGAAAATGGTCATAAAACGATTAGAAGGGAAAGGTTTGTTTTGCGCTACGAGCAAGCTACATATTCTAACTAACATTCTACGTGATGTGGAGCTTTAGAAGGAGGGTTCAAGTACCGTGGCTTGGTTCATTGTAGTAGAAAAAGTGGTACTAGAAGGTACAACAGTGGTACTATAGACAACGGGACGCTTCGCGGTTGGTGCGCTGGCAGTTGCATTGGTGCGATTAGAAGTAGTGATAGTGGTGGTAGTAGTAGAGGCTGTGCTAGTGGCAGGCGTCGCGCTGCTCAGTGATTGAAACACGGGCGGAAAAGGCGTCGTGCGATAGATGACACTGTTCGGGTTTCGGAGCTCGCGGGGATCTATGTTGGTAACTTCCACGGGACTGTACCGCTTGACCTCAGGTACGATCGTACCGTTCGGATAGCGGCGCACCAAGGTTCCATTCGGGAAGATCCCATATACGATCCGTACGTTTTCCGTGGTTGTAGTTACATCCTCATCTTCTCCACCAATCACACGCCGCACCACGGTATTGTTGGGCAGAATGCCATACACTACAATACCGCGGGATCGTTTTTTAACCGGGAGGGCAGTATTTACCATGGCAGACGTGGTTGTGGTGAACACGGGAGCGGTAGAACTAATAGTTCTGGTCGTAACAGTACTAGTTGTGCTTCTCGACAGAATCATAGCCGCCAACGAAAGCGAAGAAGTATTGTGAGAGAGATCCTCCCTGGGAAGAGGGACCGAACCTTGGAAACCAATCGGCAAAACTGGTATGCGCGCTTCAAATCTCGGTCGGTACTCGTCGGTGGTAGTTTCGACGGATTTGGCAAAACCGGGCCGAACCAGCAGATCGGAAGGAGATGGGCGAGTGGTGACCTCGGAAACAGTTTGTAAAGGGTGGTGTGTCTTACTTACGGTCATTGGTGGTGACGTAACGTATGCGGTGGAGATCGTCTGTTGCGAACCAGTGGTGGAAGCATTCAGGGTGATGGCAGATGTGATGGTTGGTGTACTGTTCAAAAGCTTGACAGGCAATTCGTTAGCGTCGTCAGAAGGACTGGGCGCGGATAGGCGTAGATCTACTTGGCCATAGCTATTGTCGGCTGGTGACTGATGATTAGTGTAAGCGGTGGTGGTCTGTATGGGCTGTGTGAAATCTTGTGAGCTTTCGGTGAAAAATTTAGCACTTGGCGCAATGGTGGTATCCATAGAGTCTTCCGGATCGGTGTAGGCAACTGTTGCTGGAATTGTTGCGGTTGTTTGTACATTGACAGAAAATGTTTCATTGGCTTGAAATGGTATGCTAGGTTCACGAATGTAGTAAGGTGTTGTGGGATTTTCCGAAACAGCTTGTGTCGGAAGAGGAGTAGCAATGGAAGAAGCACCTTCAATTAGTAATGCATCGTTATTTGACTCTGTTACAACCAAGCCAGGTTTAGAATTTGCTAGCGCGTCGAAAGTAGTGACTACAGCAGGAAGCATGCTCGATGCAATGGTAGAAGCGGTTGGTGTAGAAGTAGTGTGTTCTGCATCGTCCAGTTCTTCGGTCAGGTGCGTAGTGTGCAGAGTCGTCGTAGCAGTCGCGGTCGTGGTCGTCTCCATCGCCTCCGTTTCTGCAGCAGGCATTAACGGTCTCTGTGTGGTGAATAAAGGAACGGCATCGGCATCATCAGTATCCTCACGTATGCGGCTATTGTACGGAGATGGGTCGGTTGGCACGGTTGGTGCAGTAGGAAGAAACGAAACACTCATGGTGCTGCCAATCGTGTTTTCATCGCCAAAGTTTTCTGCATTCGTGAAAATTCTGTTTTCGATATCATTTTCTGCGTTCTGTTCGCTGTTGCGACTGTTCGTTTCTTCCTGCTCCGATGATTGTGCCCCCGACTGGGACGCGGTCTGTATCGATGAAGACTCTCCGGATTCCACCAAAGAGTTAGGCCTAATCGTCACTATCCCCTCCGCGATCAGGGTGTTTGCATTGGTTAGGGCAGTTTTATTTACAATCGGGTTATCGGCAGATTCCTGATAGCTAGTATGTACAAACGTATCGCCCACGCTCACGGGCTGTACGTCGGAAAATAGGGCAGAACTGTTGCCCGGCAGTTCCAGTACCTTGTCGTTGGATTTGCTATGAAACAGTGATGGTTCTGGTGGTGGAGGAGGTGGAGGTGTGGTCGTAGTGGTGGTGGTGGTGGTGGTAGTGGTGGTTGTGGTAGTAGTTGTAGTGGAAGTAGTGGTGGTGGTAGAAGTTGAAGTGGTGCTCGGCGAAGTTGAAGACGCAGAAGATGGTGCATCAGTGCTGGAGGACAAAAATTGTAAACTTTCGGTTGGTTGCGAAAGGATCTCGGAGAGCGCGCTGAATATCGACACGGTCACGGCCGACGGCACGTCCTGCACCCGGTGGATAGGTGTATCAATGTCGATACGGCTCTGGGTCAGCCCGGACGATACGGGAGCGATCTGTTTATCCGTAACACTTGTGCGACCAACAGGCACTTCAACATGCTGCCGGTTGGAGAACTCAGCCCGCTGAGCTTCCTGGGGCTCCAGCTCGTTCTCGATGTAGTTTTCGCGTTCTTCCCTATCGAATGCTTCATTCGGATTGTTCGCTTCTCGATTATCATCATCATCGATATCGATTTCGTTAGCAAGTGCAGCGGTGGAGGAGTGGGAAGATAGGCTAGCGATGCGGCTTGGCAGTTTTGTGCTGGAGTTAGCAGGCTTTTGTATATTTGGACCATCGGGTATAACCTTTACCTGAAATTAAGGGATCATGGTCTTAGAAGTGGATCAGATAGCATACATTCCGGTGCGTTTTTTACATGTTTTTTTTTTTTGCTTTAGCTTGGGAAACATGGGTTTTTATATTACAATAGGCGGCGTGAAATCAAAGTAGTCAATGCAATAGGACAAGCAAGGCGAAATTCATCGTTCTCTTGAGATGTATTGAGTATTAAGTCACGATTCTGGAAATAATTTATTACTTTACTGTACATATTATTTAGTGACATATTATACAAATAACATATTGTTTTACTGTACTGTACTGTTACACCATGGGAAGAAGGAATTGGATAACACTAGATTAAGAAAGCGCTGCCGATCGCGGAGTTGATATTAACACTATAAGAATCGAATTTTATGTTATGCCTTCTAGAACCGAAAGCTATCATTTTGACCGCCAATTTTTTGAATGTTCATAACTTTGCCATTTTCATAATTGTAAAAAAATAATGCCTAAATAATACCTTGCGTAAACAATTTTATGTATAGTTACAATTCTTTAGGCAAATATCTACAGTTTGGCATTATAAATGTATGATTCAATTGTTATGAGCATATGACTCCGTTTTCCTTGTAAAAATAACGAACAGTTTGTTTCATGAAGATTATGTAAAAAAAATTTTTTTTTTAGTTTTTACTCTGCGGATATGGCAATGTTTTTGAAACCATATAATCAAAACTACCGCTCGCTCTCTATAGTGTTAATTAAAATACATTTACACAATTTTATCAACCATTTTTGAATAATTTACAGCTAGCACCAGCGATAGGTAGTCAAACAGCAATAGATCAATCATAGCAAGTAAATCAGGTGATCATTGGTGATATGCGGCCTTACCTGGGGGAAATTTGAATGATTCTTACATGCACTTTCTTGTTATTTGCTAAAACAAATTGCATCCCATACCAAATGATGACATAACAGATATTTTATAGACAATATCGTCCCAGCAATGCTCCGTCACCATAAGAATAATTTGTTAGTGACAACTAAGCTTTACGCACGACAAATA
>JXWZ01001454.1:0-25496 GCA_000956215.1 Anopheles farauti No. 4 | reverse complement strand
CCTGATGCAGGATGTGGATGATGACCAGCACCACCATACGGTGAGGACGATGCCGACACCGACGAGGACGTGGAGGAAGCCGACGACAGTGACGATGTGGATAAGGACGACTGATCGGGCAGGGACGATGGGTGATGGGCAGCGATGTTGTTGCGTATGGTGGCACCTGCAACGACGACCGAACCGTTGTTCCCCGAGCTGGCACTGACCACCGTCGGCGGTGAGTATCGGTCGCGGTGCAAGTCCGTATGAGATTCACTCGAACTGCACGGCGAGCCCCAGTATCCTTCCTCGTCCATGATGATCACACCACCACCATTTCCGCTGGTCACCTGATTTCCTGTCATCAGGTCCGCACCAGCAACAGCAGTAGAAGGGTAGGGCAGAACGGAGAGAGAGAGAGAAAGAGATAAACAAAAATAACCATGAGCACACACACACACACCGAGCCGTTGGAGTGAAGGTAGCTAGGTACCGATACAAATATAAACGATTTTCTTCGCCTCACGGCGGCAGCATTACGGTAGTAAATGAAACAACAACAATAAACAACAAACGCTTAAAAAAAAAAAAACGCAAACACGGACTCTCGCGTCATACGGTGACCCTCGTGCGCTTGAAGCGGGAAGATCGCACCGAAAATTTGACCCCGAGCGGACAATGATTCCGCTTCGCAGCGCGCACCGGAGATGAGGCGCGCCCGTGTGTATCGAAATCTTAATGATTTGTTTATGGAAGATGTAAGTTAGGAAAGAAGAAGAAGAGAAAAAAACTTCCACTATACACGGACGCGGATGAAGCGGTTTCGGGAAAGGAAACCGGGAGATAGGCTTTGTTTTTACTGAAGAACCGGGTTCTTCTTGCTACTTCTGGATTGAAAAAAAAACTTCGAAGGGAAATCGATACGCCCACACGGACTCCCCGGACTACCGGAGAAAAGCAAAGGAAATGAAAGGGTAGGAGAAAGGGGTCAAGTCCATAAATCCCTTTCCCTCACCGTTGTTTATGTTTGGCAGGAGTGCAACGGTACAGCGAGCGTCCAAAAAGAACCAAGGCCTTCCCACACCCCATACGTGGGTTGCGGCAAGGCAAGTGTAACCGACAAGCGGAATCACTTTTTAAAAGGTTAAAGAAAATCGAAACGTCTGCTGCACGCGTGACGCTTGAGGAAAGGATTGATCCTTGAGAGTGTGAAAGCTGCTCGCTTGGCTCGGTGTCTCCGGTTTCCGGTTCTGCTATCCGTCTGGTCATACAGTGCGCTATCCGATATGCTTTCGGAATAGCAACCGAGCGAGCGGCACGGGGTTGTCGGGTGGTGTGAAAAATTGTCCTCCGAGGTTTTCTATTTTGTTTACTTTTCGATGATCATTATCCGGTCGATTAGGGACCGATTACGGTGGAGGAGTAGGAAGAGGAGGAAGAGACCGAGGAATGTTGTTTCGCTGCGGTCTGTCTCTCCGGTAGCCAGGATATCGACACTTTGTGGAAGGAAAAGCCTGTTGCTTATCACTTATCCTTCCGGCTTCCCGGTCCCGGGATGGTGGCGGCTTACAAGCGGAAATATCCTTTTACACGTGCGAAGTCAGGCGGATAAAGGGGTTTCGGTCTCAAATGAGTGGCTCATTTCACGCCTTCAATATTAACCCGAACAGTTATGGAAACATTGTTCAACAAGTGCTTCAAGGCGATGTTGTAAGCTATTTGATTACAGTTTATTGGCATATGGGAGAAAAGAGAAGTTGGAGATGGGTTACATTGGTGGTGTGAATAAATGGGAAATTAGTTCACAAGAATAAACACGTTCACCATTCTTACACAAGCGAAACTGTGATGACGGAACAGCTTTTGTGTAAAAAAGCGGCTTTATGGGTAGTTTTTAATAATGTCCTTTTTTGAAAAATATTACACGTATGTTTGAATCCAAAATAGAATAACTTATGCTACGAGTGAGCAACCAAATCATGAGTTGTACTTTTACAACATTCTACTGGAAAGTAATAAAAGGCAAAAACAATATGACTAAATTATTTGACGAATGTTAAATAACATTAGTTTATCATTTTCACTATACAGTTCTACATGTGTGGAAGACAATGACGAATATCTTTAGCTACACCTTTCCTTTTTCCCAATGTCATGTGATGTTTGGGATTTAATACTTAATAATAATACTGAGTATTAAATTATAATATATTTGCTTATGCTTATAATTATAATTTTGCTTATATTTGTGTGTGTCGCTAAGCTCCTGCCTCAGGCTCTCAAAATGCGTAGGTAACACATAAAACAGTGGAATGGAAACCATTCAAACAATTATGTACAGCTTAACAAAACACTCCAAGAGTAGATACATGCGTAAGCACGTGGTCAGTTTAAGCAATACTAGGTACCATTCGTTTCATTTGTAGTAAATAGTAGTGTGATATGAAAAAAAAATGCTCGTACAGAAAAAAATGATAAAAAAAGACGCTGCATCGGCCGGGAATCGAACCCGGGCCGCCCGCGTGGCAGGCGAGCATTCTACCACTGAACCACCGATGCTTGTTGAGGAGGGAGATGATTTAACAGTATAAAATGTCACATATCGACTAGTTATGCTTGGAAGCTAATGCCATTAGTAAAAATGGAGAGCAATTATTTGGGAGAGTCAAACTATTTAAATAAAATGTACTAAAAAACAGCCACATTTTTGAACGTGTTCACTTTTAACAGATTCAGTTACACAACAGTGTAATGATGATTACAAAACATCCGCACTCATCTCAATCGATCGAATCAAAACGCGACCGCAAGCTCTGTACGGCGGGCACACGTGGTAATTCTCATGATAAACGCGCAACAGAAGCGTGTCTTTCACACGTCCTAAAAATGCTTCCAAAAATTACCAAACGATCAGTCAATGCGGCGGGCAATAATTATCGTATCGTGTTCGTGTCACTTGTGCCTGCAAACTCGCTCGACGGTGGTGCTTTTCCGAAGGAAAAGGTAAACGGTGAATTGACGACTTATTGATGGAGCGTCGGATTCGGTTACCTCAAATGTAATCAAACTAATATCGTCAAACTACCGAAACTCAACACACACATACAAAAAAAACGCGGGATGTGTACGAGAATCAACTGCGTAAACTGTGAAAAGAAATGGAACCGTTCGATATGATCCAGCGGGAGAGCAGAGTCGGCGGAGGTATTTTACTCGAGTTTTCATGGTTTCAGTAGCTTCTTCGGTCGTAAAGAAGGTGAGACCTTGGCTTATCGTTTGGTGCATGCTCGGTATAAAGGTAACTAGGCTAATTTTAGAGTAATCGTACCCTTTCTTTTTTTTTATCCAAGATAGTCGTTGGTTGCGGTATAATTTGAGCCGAGGTTTTATGTTTGTTGTTGTTCGTTTACTTCTAGTTGCCCAAAATTCCCTTATACATTGCGTGTATACAGCAGCAAAAAAAGGTTTTTTAAAGGTAATAAATATTTAAAGAGGAACATTACTGACTGTGGCAATGTATGTGTGTAAAAAAAACCTATAACTAAAACTATATTAACAATTCGATGAATGCACATGTATCATTTTTTTTTATTCGGGTATTAGTTCGCAAACTTTTCCTTATGAATAGAACTCCAAATTAATATTAATTCAAAAACAGGCGTCAACAAAACAGGATAGAGTGACGAAAACCGATTTCTAGTATTTATTTTCTCAATTACACGCCATGGAAGAGTAAATCGATAAATTTCAAAAATATTACTTTTGCTTTTCCAAATTGATTTCTATTTGATCTCACCATCCGCATCTCATATGCTCGAATTTTCGTATAAGAACTCCATACCAACGTTACAAAAACATGTCTCACTAACCCGGATTTTGGGAGTCTGCCGGATAGAGCTGAGTGTAGTAGTTGCCACTGGTTTCGTAATATGGGTCCGGTTCGCAAACACGATGGCAGAGATCGCCATCGGAGGATGCTGACTCAAAACTGGACATTTTGTTGTACATTTGGACTCCGTTAGTTTCGTCGAAAAGGTTCAACTTCAACCCGTTTTCCCTTCACTTCCTGTGGTGTTGATGTAAAACACTTGCACTGAAAAATTTCTTTGTTTTTCGTAATTTAAATTCCTTTTTCACACGTTTTCTCAAATCACCAACTATTCACTATTTTACCAATTTTTCCAGTATTGTATCGTACATATTAATATACAGGGCTTTGTTGCTTATCTATAACACTTTTCCCCTTTGCCAAAGAAACACTCGACTTCAAGTTGTCACATACGCACGCCGTTCAAGTTCTCGGTCGAGACTAACTTTCATTCTGACGATCTGTATGCGTACGTGGGAGACTGATGAAAATTTTCCTGCACAAGCTAGCATCTGATTGGTTGAAGGATGCCTGCTCAGTGTGACGGAAAATCAGGGGTGCCACGACATTTCCACTCTTTCGTGTCTGGTCTTTATGGCCCTTTTTCTCTTCCACATTCGCGTCTTAGAGATGAGGAAAACATTGTTTCAATCTGCTTTGACGTCTACTGTGGGGATAGACTTAAAAAGGGCTGTAAGACATCTTCGTTTCATGGAAACAGCTGTGCCCGGTGCTTCCTTTGTGTGTGGGATGATTTTGCGCATCGTCCGTCTCAATCCATCGATAGATCGCACTCTTTTCCGCTCAGTTTTGTGAGCTTCCCGTTTTAGCCACGCCTCTCCATCGCTTAGATACGATTGCCTGCCGCACAGAATGCTGCGCTTTTCTGCAATGCATTTTCTTTCATGGCGAAAACGTCACCGCACACGGTACATTTTTCGCCGCACTCGTACCGTCCCGTGCCCGCACCAGCACTTTCCTTCAGGTTTCCTTTGTGATTCGTCGAACCAATTGCGGTCAGGCGGGTATGGATGGATGCTTTGTTTGCGTTACGATTTGGATTTAATTTCGATTCCTGCCACTAGAGATGCTTGTGCCGGTTTTCCCCGGCCCCGTTGTTAATTACGCACACAACACACTTTGGACTATTACCTTGCGGTCGAACGTTTGTGGTTTGACGATTGTATTTTGCTAAAAACAGATTTAACATCCATCGCGCATAACCGTGCTAGCAGGTGACGATAAAACGTGCATTTATTGACTCATTTATTGACATTTAGTAAATTTTTTTCTGGAACAACACTAATTTAATCAATCAGAGTTCCGATAAATTTTGTAAGAAAAGGATTATATTGTAAACAATATTAAATTGCTTACCTGGAGCCTCTTTACATTTTTTATTAAATAAAAAAAAGAACTGTTCTTAACATGGATCAATAAAAATGAAAAAAAAAACAAAATAATATATCAAAAGAAACTGTAAAAGGTATGGAATTATGGAAACACTTTTTACCTTACTTCCTTGAATGTGCCGAATGTTAAAGTACTCTATTATTTAGTAATCAGTTTCGAACAAGTTTTGTGGGGCAAGTGTTTCTAGATTGGAGACACTGTAGAGCATTAAAAGTCATTCCCTAAGAGCCATGGATATGCAAAATTTTTGTAAGCAAAACTATGACAACCGTCTGTTGTGCCATGCGAAAACATTAAAACTTTTCTTATTCAACTAATTTTATGCGATTTATAAAACGAATCCCTATAATTTAACATTTTACTTGTGCAAAAATCATCAAACTGTTATCATTGTGAGATCTCTTCCTCATACATTCTTCATTTATGTATCTCTTTTATGACATGAAATAACCCCTTTCCAATGCTACAGTGTTCATGAAATAACATTTCGATATCGCTTTTTCTTTGCTCAGCCATCAAAGCATCCTTGTGAATGAAATGCTCTACGAGACAAACTGTACTGTCAAAAGATTATTCCATTGCGACAAAACGACGACGAACAACTTGACAACAGCACTTGACAGCAGAAGAGCAACTATCCTTAATGAAAAAAAGTTCCCTCTGTGGTGGGAAACCTTCTAAAAGGAGAAATGGAAAGCAATGTTTTGAGTTCTCATTTGCTCTACCGGTTGGGGTTCCGTCGCAACGATTCCGTCAACCTGTGCCTACTACAAATTGTCTCGTCCTCTTCAAAGCAGTTCGTTCCGTGCCGTCTCGGAGACGGAGAACCTTCTACAACCGGTCCCGTCTGGCTGCGTGGCTGTGAGCCACGTCTGTTTACATGCGATCGTACACGAGGAAAAGTGATCCGGGTTCAACTTCTCAAGTGGTCGTGTGTGTCAGCATTACTTTTGTTTTACATGCACTGCCGCGTTGTGTTTGGTTTTCATTTTTTGTATTTATTTGAAGAATGTTAAACCGGAAAATTGCAGTGCTGAAAAGAAGCACCTAGAGAATGTGTTTGGAGTATTATGCAAAATATGCCCGATTAGTAAAGATTGTTTTTTTTCCTCCTGTCCCTGTGTACAGGATAATACGGGCGGTCGGTTCACAAATTTCCTCGCACCCTGAAGTCCACCACTTCAAAACTTCTAATCCATGAAAGACGACCACACAAATACAATGCGAAAGTCGTAAATTTTCCGATCCTCCGAATACTCGACCCAGCGTCACCATTTATGGCTTTCACGTCGTGTGCAAACGGGCACATTGAGGTCCTTCTTGTGTGTGTTGCGGTTAGCACCAGTGTCGGTTTGGTCGGACGGTGGGTTTTCTTCCAACGCGTACTAATATCTCGTCAACTGCTTCCATGTGTGTTGGAGAATTGCTCCGTATGCGTGATTTATAATGTGACAAAATGTTAATCACTATTAGGAATATCGGTGAACAATCGAATTTTTGGAAGCACGATTTCATCATAAAAAACGAAAGAGATATATGTTGAAAAAAATCACCAGCGACACCGAATCACTCTCAATCGAACAATCCAATCTGTGGCTGAACAAAATGTGATTTTTTACAAGCAAATTTTTGGAAATTTTTCTCCACCTTGATCCCTCGTTGTGCGCTTAGGTGAAAACGTTGGAAACTCCCGTGTATTATCCTATGCTTCGAGTGTTGGCAATCTATATCAGGAATGAGCAGCATGGTTTCATGCTCCATTTCTACACATGTATAATTTAGTTTCAGATTGTGTGAGCTTCATGGTAAAAGGACAGCAGATAGATTTCATATGTAACGACTAGAAGCCCGTCTTAGATAGAATATCACACAAAACACCATTGAGTAAACAGAGAAGGCATGACTTTTTTGAGTCACTAGTTCCCTTTCGCTGAAAATTTAGCATTAATATCTTTCACCCATGCATAGACTCCTCGGGTGGTCCAGAAGGAAGCAATTTGGAGCCGCTTTTATTCCTATTATACATAAACGTTTTTGCTCTGCTATCGGACAGCTGCTACTTGCTGTTATAGTGACGATGTAAAACTCTATATGCCCGTAAAATCCATTGTTGGTTGCAGTAGGCTGCTACACGCTGTTACTGTATTCAACGAACGGTGGGTCCTCAATTCGTTGACACTATTGTGTACCGAAAAGTGTTCGGTAATGTTCTTTTCCCGTGCGCAATCCTCTATCGATTATGCTATTGACGGTGTGGGGATTTCGAGAACTATTCAAATACGTGATCTCGTAGTCTTTTTTGACCAAAAACAGACCCTTAGAGGCGACTAAGGCAACGTTATTAGCCGCGCATAGAACACGATGATTAAAATTCATTTAATATTTATATAGTCATTCATGCGAAACTTTCATGACTCCTTTTGAAAGCATTATCTGTATACTGCAGAGTGGATAAACGGACACGACATATGTACACATTATGTTGTCCGAAACATCGGATGGAATATCTTATTCGTATATGAAACGCTAGACCATCGGCGCTATGATGCTCAGACTTTAATTATTGTAGGGCTACTCCTAGGAACTAACGACGATCTATACTTGTTATGAGATATCAGAAGCCCTCTATGATAATCATTTCCGTACGACATTATTCTGTTCGATTTAAATATGCCCTTGTTCTCGTTTAATAACTCTATCACGTCTCTCATTTACTACTTACTTTTGTAAAAGAGATTGTCTTATTGACTAATGCAATGAGCTACGAACATTATACATTCAAAGCCAAAACCTCGATCGAAGTTAAAACTTTATAAAATAAAAATTTTTATGTGAGGTTCTGTTTGGCTGTTTTCTACGAACTTACTAAAAGTTTTAAATAAATATTAATTTTATGATAGCCCGTAGATCCACATCGGTTTTTAAATCCACAAAATCGGTACATTATGAAGCACGAAGTAATAATTTTGTTCGGAGGCGATTATGTTATCGCCAATAATCTGCTGTATGTTAGATGTAGGCTCATCGCTGTTGTACAGAATAAATACGCAACAGTATGTAGCCAATGGTTTTTGTCTGAACTAAAAAATAACTTGAGTTCTACTTCAGTCGTGATTGTTATACGATATGAATTATCGAACAGTTTTATGCGTGCTTCGGCACAGTTATACATTCGTGGAGGTAACGGACACAATGTATAAGAATTATAATTAAAAGTATTAATATGGAATGAAATTGTGGATTCATTTTTTTTACTAGTCAAAAAGGTGTGATTCGATATATAAAGTTTATAAAAATATAGGAAGTGGTGCTGGCAAAATGTGTAGTTTTTAAATGTGTAAAATTTTTTTTAACCCGTTAAACAACTTACAAAAACAATTGGGGTCAACATATGTTTGTTTATTAATAAGTAAAATGATGAATCCATCATTGGTGTTTTTGGCATTACTATGCTTAAGAAGGTATTGCTTACTAACACCGGAGGGATAAAGATTTGTTTATTAAAGTATTGTAGCTTCAATAATATGAAATGTTACCCATAATGGTGATATGCAATCCACAATTAAAACAAGTTTAGCGCTGTCACGTCTGGTAACTGTTGAAACCACTAATTGCGTCCTTCAATGGATTTCTCAACTTTTATGTTGTTAATTACGGTGTTTGTAGCTGTCTAATACTAGACTTGCTTGTATTAAACAGCAATTTGGTTGAAAAATCCCGTGTGGAGCTGATTACTAATAGAGAAGCAAGTGCCCATCGAGCTCAAAGCGATTTCTGAGCGCACAGGTCTCTTTTTTCTCTCATTGCATTTCGTATCAAAGAAAGATCCAGAGGTGGCGAACTACTGTGAAGCATCTTGCCACAACAAGCGCCATCTAGAGATCATATGCGTTACTATTATGTATAGAGTTCCTAGTGTTATTAGTGTTAATGTTACCAGCGTTATACACAATCGTTACAATTTCACACGAATGGACGGATTCCTACAAGGAGAGGCTACCTGGCAATGCAGACTTATAGGCTAATTGTAAAAAGTCTTTAAAAGCTGGTAATGCAGCAAGGGTACTAGCAATGGATTTTACACTCAAAACACTAATGTACCTTACCGTTAGTTGCTCCACATTCCAACTAATTTGGGGAGCTTATACAGCAAACGGGAGGGATCTGATACAAAAGCAGTTCGGATAGTGGGCAAAACTCGGCTTGAGATAAAAAAATGTAAGGGAGAGGTAAAATAATTTTATGCAAAAGACGAAAGGTCAATGTTTTGATTGAATCAGATTTTATTAACAAATATAAGCTGCTTATATAAAATAAAAATCTTGCAACGTGTTCATTATCATGCATTCATTTTATCACTTATGAATTCATTTCTAATCTAACTCTCAAACCAATTAACATTATTGCAGCTCAATAATTACGTGAAATTCATGTTAACCTATATTGTTCATATTCATGTTAATATCAAATATTAACACTTTCTTGTCGTTCACGCAAGGCGAACATAGTGTTAGGCCTGCTAAGGAGACTAACTTCTGCTATTAACGACGCCTTCTGCTTGCAAGCCTTGTATTACTGCTAGGTTCGCTTTTTATTGGAGTATAAATGTATTTAAAAAAACCATGTCTCTAACGTTTGGACCGCTAAACTTGAACGAATCCTACGTTTTTTTACGAGGTTTGAGGCATTTTTTGGGCTCTTCTTGCTCTTTTATGCCGCCTTATGTAATTCACTGTCTCGATTCTTTGGAGAATTAACGTAGTCGTGCCAAGGCAGTGTTCAGCACCGGATGTGACTAATGACCAGACGCTTCTATCCTGTCTTCTCTTGTATGTTCCAATTCATTCCTTCAGGTCCCGTGACTTCCTGGCTGTTCTTCATAGGCGCACTGTATATGTTTCTAACGACCCATTTCTAGTTGGTCTTCGTCACATCAATAGATTCTACTCTTTACTCTTTCCGATCCCACTCTTTTTCCGATCCCTCTCTTTGGAGTTCATCCGATCTCCCGCTATCTTCTCCATTCTTTGACCCTTCATCCTATTTAGGCATTTATGATATGAGTGACCTTAGTTAGTTAGTAAGTTAGAGTTAATGTTAGCTATTTTCAACCCGCTAAGACGAACACATTAATCTTAGTAAAATAAACAATAGATAATCTAAGGGCACTAACTCGACGCTTACATAGTTAAGTATGTTTTCCGCCGTCAACATAAAACTAAAGTGTTAGTTAAATAGATGAGAAGTTATCGTAATGTAAGCGATCGTAAGATCGTTTAACAATTTTGATTATTTACGGAGATTGATGAGTTTTGTGTGTCTTCAGTGCCTTTTGAAGTCTATTTATTCAACTAAATTTTATACTTACATTTGATGATTTTTTGTCAGAAAATGTTTTTAAGTTGTTAGTGTCCTGTAATGCCCCCGAATAGGCAACCCCTGCACCACGTGCGTATTAGTGCTTGTACTTACAGGGTGTGCGTTTGTATATGTTTCAGCATTTTTTTCCAACGTGGTGAGACAAAGCGGCGCGGCATCATCTTTGTTCCCACTGGCGTTGGTGTGCGTCTGAGCAGCTGAGCAAACGAATACTGGGCAAATATTGTATGGTCGATAGTATGTGCGGTATACAAAAAGAAACGTTCTGTTTGCGGTTTACATTTCGTTCATAAATTCAAGCGTCAATTCCTCGTTATTAAAGCGACAATTCTGGTTCAGAAGGCGGAACGTTTCTTTTTGTTAACTTTCTTGAGAGAATCAATAAGTTAAATATTTCGAAAAAATAAGCTTTAAAAAGAATAATGTTATTTTAATTTTAGTTTAGTTGAAATTCGAATTGGATAAGATATCTTTCAAATACTCTTACATTCTTCTTCAAACCAAGGCACACATGCAGATGCTATGGATGCACCGAGCGAAAAAAAACCGCGACAGATAGTAACACAATTTCCCAGTGTGTGGACCCTTGAGGGGAGGTTACTTTCGCGCATGAGACGTGAAAATCGAACAGAAAAGCGGTGGCAACATAACGAGCAGCTGGTCGGGTCGGTCGTCGGTGTGGCAGCCAGCCCGTGAGTGCGTAGTGTGATATATAGCCCAATTTCGTGCGATTGTTGTTGTCAGACCATATTCAGGGCTCAGCAGTCTTCTTAAAGTTTAGTTAAAACGCCCAACCGGAAAAAAGTCAGAGTGAGCAGGGAAAACTAGTGTTCGTTGTTTGTTTGGAATTTCTTTAAAGATCGACCGGTAGCAGAGAGCGCCAGTGCAGAGTGTGGTTGCTGTAGTTGTTAGTAGTCGTCTCGGAAGCTGTGTGTAGTCTGATCTTGGAGACCGAATAACGTTTGGTGACAGTGATGTTTTTCGTGGGTTGTTAGTGGAAAAGGCCGTGGCCTTCACCTAGTACGGAGTGTTTGTTTTTTGTGTTAGTGAAACCGTGCGAATACGATTTGGGGGGGAAGGAGGGGGGAGGGGGGGTAATTATACGCCACGTCTCTGGACAAAGGACGGTTAACCATTTTCTGTGTTGGATAGATGATACAGGTGTCGTCGTGTTTTTAATGTCATTTTTTGCACAACAGCCAATGCTTGCTTTGATACTTTACGGAAGAACAATGGGAATCAAACGCACAAGGCTGCGTTGTGCAGCAAGTGCATGTTTTGCACTTCTAGGGCTCCAATCAGCAACACCGGCGGCTGACAGGCAAATTCCACTGACGCAATGCGTCGCCTACTGCTGCATCAGGGGATCACCCAGTACTTGCGTGTGTACCGAACCTTTGGCACACAGCTGTAGTATGCAAAATATATACAAAAACCGTAGGAAAATACTGGAAGTGTGGAACGTTATCGGCGTTTAACGCCCAATCGTAGCAACACGTTCGCGGGCCGATAGGTTTAATCGAGCTGCAGTCATCCGACGGAAGCAGCCTTTCTTCGATTCCGATGTGTGCAGTGGAAAATTTTTCGTTTCCGAGGACCGGCTTGTTCGTGTTGGGGAAGTGTGGGTTACATAAAAAAGAGGAAAGCGTAATGCATCGGCGGTTAAGGCATAGTGAGGCGGAGTGCTATTTTAAATTACCCACAGTTCGACAGTTGATGACTAAACGACTACGACAACGACTGCTGCTGCTCCATTTGATCGTCTTCGCGGTTCGTTTCGCCTTTCTGGCACGTTGAAGGAGGCGGTGGATCATTTCCGGGCCAGATGACGCTCGTATGTGTGTGTGTGTCGTGAAACAGTTGACAGACCGAACAGTGTCAGATCAGCAGTAACGTGCTGAACAATCTCTTTGGCCAGTTTCAACGGCGGAAAAAAAACGCACACACACACACTATGGTCACGCTTGGCAACAAACGTAGAAGAGGATGTGCGACGCACGAATCAGAAAACACAAGGTGTAACAAACTAAAATATAAGCGATACTACCACACCAACGCTAAAAGTCAATGTCAATGACGCGCACAATTTGGGTTCAGAAAACGCGTGCGAAAGGGAATTGGCACCCGTGCGAAGGAGATGTACGTGAAAGGGGACAGTGGATAGGACAGCGCGCACGGTTGAGGTGAAGGTAGAGAGTATCGCTCGCTCAGCTGTGATGCGCCACCGACGTGAAGAAGTGAGCGGGAAAACAAAATGTAGCTAGTGCTGTCTCTGTTGATTCTCGCCGCTTTGTCACAGGTGATTCTCTTCGCACGGCACGAGAATTCATGTGCTGCAGTTGACAGCAGCTGTTTTCGGTGTGGTTGTTTGTGTTGTTAGTTGGTCTGGCAGCAGCTAGACACGACTCGATATTGTCTGGCAGCGCTGCCGCCGCAACCGACGACATCTCGTGTGGATACACAGAGGGATAGGTGTGTGTGTGTGATTATTGCCGTGAAGTGTTAATACAGTTTGATAGTCCTTTTACGCGTTTGTGTCCTTCGTCGATCTACCGTGACTGTCCCACAGAAAGACAAAGAAGTTTTACTCCAGCCAAAAGATCTTTTCTCGGATAGTTCTGTCGATTACAGAAATGTGGTGATCTGTCAAAGACGCTAGCCTACCAGAACCATCATCACAGTTATTTCCAATCAAAGCAACAGCTGATTGTTTAGTGTACTAATCCTTCATGTATTCCCGTTTATGTTTTTAGATTGCATTATGCGTGTGTGAACAATTTTTAATTCGTGGTGGGAAGATTTTGGATCCAGTCGAATTAGGCCGTGTAAGGCAGCCAGCAAGCACAGTAAAACATTGTATTCGTCGGTGAACATAAGTGCAAATGCGGTGAAAAATCAGATTACATAAAAAACCAGCAGCAATTCGAATGAAATAACCCATCGAACGATAGGATATAAAGAGACAGTGAGAACGTGCTGTTTCGATCCGGTAAGTTGCTAATTACGATACGGCGTTGTTTTTATTTGTGTTAGTAGAAATAAGTTACTTTTTCCGCTTCTTACTGTGTCAGCGATCAGAGCAGGATATGGCACCCAGAACGGAACGAACTGTGAGGCGTACTATCAATTAGAAATTAATTTGAATCGTTCAGGGTCATGGAGGAACGCGTGTCTGTTAAGCGTAAAGAGACCAAGGCCAATTGGTAGTATGCTAACCGCAACAATGCAACGGCTTCTTTAGTATATGTGATGGTAGCGAAACATTGTGTTCCCTATGGTATATCATGCCATCTCCTCAGGGATATATTTCCACTCACGAATGGGATGGGATGCTGTTTACCGTGCACATTGCTCGTCTAATGCATAACCACACAACCGACCTCGAGATGGGGTTGGAAATGCAGTCAACTATACTTTGTAAACGCTTTAGTTTGCCAAGCATCACTGTTCCCCTCGACATCCTCTTCCCCCCTCCTCCCCCTCTCCTACACCTAAAAGATTTCCATTTCCTCGTGTGCAGCGCAGCGTAATCATTACTGTCAACACGATGCGCTTTTGCTGCAGGCACGTTAGGTGATTAATGTGACGGAAAGACCCGATGGTGGATAGATAGCATAAGAATGCGAAATAATTAGCGACCTCCTTTCGGGATACTCCCAGCACCGACTCGCTCGTTAGTGTCGATTTTTACGCCAAAAGGCTCGCTGGAAGAAGCAGCTTTCGCATCACGATTAGCGAACCGGAAAACGGAACGAAGAAACGGTTTCATAATTCAGCCAAGCACTACTGGATGTCCTTCGGACGAGGACACGACGTCGTATCGGGCACAATTACTGTTTGCACATTCGATTCAATCAACAAATCAATGAGTGCAAGCGTAAAAGGAGACATGAAGCTAACTGAAAAGAGTGGAGGAAGGGAAGCGTAATTTGCTACAGTTCCTGCTTCCTGGTCGATTGAGAGTGCGAGCACGATGAAGGAGATGTGACATTTTATATTTTTTAAACAGTTGAACATACCTAATGCAAACGAAGATGATTGAATTCTTTGTTTGTCAGTAAGTTTCAATATTGGGTATTATTGATTGTTGAAAACAGATGATTCATACGTCAAGAAATTTGAATGCTATTAGCAAACACTTTGAATTTGGTCAGAAAATGGCAAATAAGTTGTGTGCGTTCTATGCAACCCATACCATGGACGCTTTATGTCTCAACTTGCATGTCGACTTTCGGTTTTCATTGCCATAAGTGTATTGTCGTTGAGATATTTATTTGCACTTGTTAAAAGAGAAATTTAAGTGTCTTGTATTACTAGGCGCACAAGGAAAAGAAATAAGGAATGATGTAAATAACGTTAACTAGCTTACATTATTTTTACAATCAATGGCAGATCAATGGCACGAGTCTTTTAAATCCATTCACTTGACCATTAGCGAATCAGGAACATAAACATTTAAATTGCCGCTCGATTGAGCATGTTCCAGTCATTGACCGGAGTAATGCTCAGTCTAGAATAAAAAGGTGGCCCCCAGACCATACCCCAACCGTCGTCGACTAGCTTTGCAACAAGCTTGGTAACACATGTTTTACGACCATACGACACAAACACGCCACGTGCTCTGTGGTGCTTCCCGCGAACAGAGAACGGGCCCAGGTTGCGTTGCGTGATGATGCAAGCGAGGTAATTTAGCCTCGGTTGGCTGTGCTGCAGTTGAAGGTGGCCGCGTTTCGCAATTATAATGGTCCTATTGGTTAGTGACGGACGGACGGACGAATGAATTGTCGCTCACTGAATGCGTAGGACAGATAATCATGAGACTGTGAGGCTGCCACCGTAAAAGCATAAGCAGGGGATATGCCTGTCATAACCTTCCTTCCTTCAATCGCGATCGGTAGTCTCTCTCTCGCTTGGTTTCCAATGACAAAGCTCTACCCTGTGGTTGATTGATGTTAACAGGGAGGTATCGCGGACACATTCAGAGACTGGATAGGAGAGGGGTCATTAATGATTCCGACACCGTTTGCTCTTGCCGTTGGGGGGGTTTTGTTGTTGTAGGGATTTTCCCCGTAATTATGAGAAAGGACGCATCGTCGGAAGGGTCACCGACAAGGATACTTATTTGATATAGAGTGCATTCCTCATGTATGTTTATTTATTCATATTCATTGATTAATGTTGTTTTGTATTCGATCAGTTTATATCAAAACCCAGCTGTTTTACATTTGACATGAAGAACATAAATGATAGTCTCCCCACCCTCGCGTGCTCTTTGGTGTAACGAATGAAATTTTGCACCCGTTGAATTTCTTAAGCGTTGAATTGGAAACTTAAAATAGGTCTCTTTCGCAAATTTTTCTTTAGGTCATCGTTAGTTTCTTTTAGATTATGATGAACTTTAGATTCTCATGACGGATTGTTTTCGAATTTCAAGCATTTTACAACTTGCTTGAGCAGTTTTGTCGAGCGCCTTGACCATTCAGTTAGCCTCTGTCCTATTAGAAGTGGAATCTTTTGTTCGACCATTCGATTATTGGAGCATTAAAAAAAAACTTTTTTTCATTTATTAGATGTGCACCGAGATCGAAAAGAATCAGGAAAGTAATGTTTCACATTTATTCATTGATTTGAAAATAGTAAAATATTTCACTGCAAAACTGACACAGTCAGTTTGGGTGTATCAAATCATTTTTGGTTTTATTTGCCAATTTGAAATTACTTTCTTATCCCAGTTAAAGTCGAAAAAAAAAAATCATAAATGCAATAAATTTTCGTCAGTAACACTTCGTTAATGCTGAGTGTCAGTCAGTAAAACATTGCTGATGATAATGATAAATCGATAGCTGGATTTTGATTAATCATACAAATTGGCATCATTATTTAGGCTGGGGAAAACAAAACCAATCGCACCGATCAATAAACATCGCATGCATTTTATTTTTTCCTCGAATTAATTTCACCTAACCAGTTTTGTTGGGAAGGGTCGAAGATAAAAAACAAACATTTAACCCAAAACAATCATTTTTCTTCTAGCGTTTTCTTTTGGAATAAACATTTCAATCCGAGATATGACAGTCTATCGAAAAAATCAAACTATTATTTCCGTTTGTTTTCCGGTCACAGCAGCAAAAAGAAAAAAAGAACTCATCAGGTATGAGTAAACTGATATAAAATCATTCCACGAAAAGTCACCTGATGCCGGAGGAACCGGAGGGGAACAACCCGGCGTGAACTAATTGCAATTAGGCGATGGATTTTACCCGTGGATGGTTGTGGTTGTTTTTGTTCGTTTTCGTTTGTGGTTCCTTCGTCCAGTGAGAGGACTCTGGGAATGGTGCCAAAAAAGTTCGCGTTTCCCAGCAGATAGCACACAGTTTGAAGAATCAATCCGACCCCACTCGGTGGCGTTGATAGATGCGCAGGGCATGGGTGGTGAGATGATTTTATTTTTGCTCCACACCGAAAGGGTCAGGTCAAGGGGCGGTCGGTATTTTGAGGTGATTTTTTTTTTGCAAACGGCATGCATCAGAAATCCCAGTTGGTGAAGGTCATCACGGCTGTTTGTTTATTTGTGAAATGAAAAATTGAAATGAAACATACAAACGTCGGTGAATGCAGGCAAATGTTTCGGAGAAGCTCGTTACAACTCGTGCGTGTTTTTTTATTTTCTGCTTTGCATTACTTTCATTACCAAATCGCATGGAAAGATACATTTCCTCGGTTTGTTGAACGGGTTCATGTAACGTTGCATCGATTATTGCAGCCATAGAACGACGATGCATGGCCGTTGGCGTGAATACTAAATTCCGCGGAAACGAACATAATCCTGTGCCTGCGCGTCGTTCAGTCAGTGTCTGAAGTGGGAACTAACCCTGAAACGAGGTCACCACCACTACCGTCTCGTCAGCCGAGTCGAAGGAACACTATCCGGCCGTCGTTTCAGCGTGGCTGGCGTTCTTGCTAAGCTGCTGTCAGTATGGTATGGTTATGTCGTGCTAACATTTTCATGAAGTTCAATGACTTTCGCGCCCCTGAATTGCTGGTAGAATGGGTTGGGTGGTTTGGTTTCAATCCATTCGCTTGCTCGATGTTGTCAAGCAGCACGGAATCAACAGAGTGGTGCAAAGAACAGTGGAGGCAGTTTTTGGTTGAATGAAATTTGAGGCGCATTTTGGTTTTGCCTCGCTCTGACGTCACCTGTTTGCATTGTTTTGTTTTGGATGAACACGGGGAGAAGGGTGGAGGGAATCATCGCCGGGACAGATAAGAGCCGGTGTGTACCGGTGTGGCACAAAGTCGTCGTTGACCCATTTCAGGTGTAGGTTGGATAACAAAAGCAATGTAATGCAATGAGGGAGACGCTTTTTTACAAGTTGTTGTTCGGTGCGAAAGTGTTCTGTAGGGAAACTTTTCCTAATATAGGGCTGGTGGGTGGTAAGGTGAGATCGTTTAAAGTTTTTTTTTACATTCTTTTGAGCATGTTACAATCACGTAGGTTTGGATAAATGGTTTTACTGGTAGCGTTTTATTCGTAAAGTAATGTTAATTGAAAAAAGGAATTTATTGGTATAGCTCTACAACAAAATTATGCGCTTTAGAAACCAACTTTGAAGTAATATATTGCCTACCTTCAAACGGAAATATTTACTGCCAAAAGACAACATACATATGGGTCTTAAGTGTATTATTATGAAAAATGATACGAGTTTTTGCTTGGTGCTTGGTTTTTGAAACGTGACCATTTTTGAAATCGGTTGAATTTTCCACATTTCCACGCAGTGAACAATTTCGATGTAAGTCACGGGTTAAATGCTAACTTGGTTATATTTTTCAGTTCATAGAACCATCACTCAGGATGTTAACCATAATTATTATAGAATTTTAAAGCTTGGGAAGTAAAAACAAAAAACAAAAATAATAATATTCCTAGCATATCATTAAATTTTATCTAAAATTTTTATTAGAGATGAACAGCTAATAACCAAAATTTTCTGAAAAATTTAACCTATATTCAAAGTGAGGCCACATGGTGCGGGCTGGTACTTTTGTGGTAATGACACTGGGTTTCAGCTCGACGGAATCGGGTTATCCATCTTGATCATAACTTAAGCCATTGAACCTTTTAAGCTGACGACGAACACGAAACCCTATCATAATTAGCATAGTATTTTCCTTTATTGTCCGCAGTGTTTAGTTGTGGAATACTTTACTGAATCTTACAATTAATCGCTTATAAAAAATGGGCTTGTTCAATACAAGCGAAATTTATGGGAATTTTTGAAAGCACTGAAAAGATGAGAACCCCAAAACCCATTTTGACATCGACATACCGCATATGTGTGAGTGCAAAACAGTCCAGCGAACAGAAAATCTCGAGAGAAATACTAATTATTTTTTTGTTTCAATAAATTACGTGACTAAATTTGAAATGTGAGTATGGTTTTAATTCTACACATCTCTCAAGGGAATTTGGTCGTTTGAGGGACGGATAAATACGGCAAAACGGGAAACGGATTGCCGCACAATTATGCATTCGCATTTATGTTTCTGTTTCTATGTCGCAATCCGATCAACATGGAACGATCGCCACTCGTTATTATTCAATGTTTCCAAATTAGCACGACGCACAAAATTCGAAAGGAAGTACCGCGAACCGCGGCTCAATTTAGGGTCGAATGGCTCTTCACTTGATTGATGGCGACTACCGTTGACAGCTGTAGGAGGTCCCCGTTTTGGGAGACAAACACCCATTATTTGCGAGATAAATAGTGGTTGCATAACGTAGCGACGAAACTTCCTTCACCCGAAACTGCGCAACACGATCAATTTGCGAGCGTAACCACGTAGGAGCAAACTGTCAATTAGAGTGACACAGAGGGGGCGGCCTGTCGTGATTGAAGTTCTATGGTTTACATTGTTGCTTATTGTTTTATTAATGTTGATAAATCGTCCCCACGGGTCCGATTGATTTGGGATTGTTATATCAGCCCGTGAGTGTAAAAAGGAGGGAAAATAAAAAGCTGTTGTGCGAAACGTGATCTTCACGCGCGCCTTGTGGTTACGGCAGTAGAATTCTCCTTCTTTCTCTTGGTCATTCAAACAAACACACATTCTCCTTATCACCTTCATTATGTGTTGTAAGCGCGTAATTATTATCATTCACTATTCACTGCCACCGACGCCATACTCTACTGTCCGACATATGGCTACGATACGACCTCATCGTTACGATGCGGTGTGAAGAGGATTTGGGCTGTTTTGCGGGGAGGCTGGGCTACCGTTTGAATATGACGCCGTATTTTCGCGACCGAGATGCCGAGACGAACTTCTTTACCCCAGTCAAGGCCAGTGGTGTTTTTTTTATTCTTGTTGCTGTTGACGGGACTTTTTTTCCATGCTCCAGTACCGCCGCTGCAATAAACGTGATTCGTCGTACTGCAATGGGCGCGTGCGGCAGATGTGTAAATTCCACCAAAGTGTCCGTGGATACGATAACGCCGGGCAGGGTAGGAAAGGGTGGTGCTGTACGATGTGTCGCACATTGTTGTGCCCGGTAATCGTTAATATCTCTCGGCAGGAAAGTCCATTCAACATCCGTCTGGAACTCGCTCAGTCAACAGCCGTTGACAGCGGACTAAAGCGGGTTTGCAACTTGAGTATGGAGCGCTTAAGTTGTGTAATGATATTTGAGTAACAGGAATATGGGACTGGAGTCGTCTAGATTTCAATAGATTTAATTTTATTTACTTTGAGTATGACATGTTGTATTTTTGCTACTGTTTAATACCAAATTTCTAACCTTAAGTAATGTGTTCATAAAAGCGACAACGGTAACGGAGAACACGATTGCTAATCGAGAACTTGTAAGTTATAGCTGCAAGTTATAGCCAATATAATGCCTGAAAACAATGGCGTTCTCCATACGCCCAACGTATTGCCATGTGGAATTAAGTTTATTGGCCATTACTGTGGTATAATCTAGTGGCTTTAATCTCGTCTTTAATCTCGTTAATCAGCGAACCATTACAGCGTTCTGGCTCATATTAATGTGTATAATGGTACTTCTTTTCATCCGCACAGTACCGAGCTTTCGAAAATAGTGAAAAATTAGTACGCTATCTTGCTATCTATTAATGATCTATTCATGGAAAAGATCATTAATCGATGTTGTCAGTAATGAAAGATAATTTCAAACGCAATACTGTAAATAGTATTCTGCATGTTAATAAAATCTACCTAACGCGATCGCTAACCGACAGTGCGTGTGTGTGGACGTTTGATGGCGATGGTTGCGTGGTGAACCTTCACCGTTCACGCACCTAATCGTAATTCCGGTTTTTTTTTCATTCGCGCGCACTCGTACGCTCCTCTTTAGGTCAACGAAATGTTTATCCTTCAACGTCGGGCGACGGTTCTGCTAGCGACCGGTTTGAGGGTCACGTTTTCCGTGCATATATTCCGTGGACTTCCGTTTTTTTTGCTGTTGCTTTTTGGGGGGATATATGTTGATTACATGTGACAACGTCGTTTGATTCCTCCACTACCATCGGTGCCGGTGTAACGCTTTGGTCGAATGCCAAACAGAAAATAGAGGGAAATGTTGCGATGAGGAAGAGACACCCTCACAAGCAATCCACTCGTTCGTGTGTTATTCAGCTGTGACTCAGTTGTTGCGCACGGAAGCACGAAACTTTCTTACCCGAGCTTCTTTGAACCGGTTTTCACCAAATGCAGGGGCGAGGGTGATGTTCCGGGGTTATCACTTCCCAGTGTGCAATCAGCAACTGGTCTCGCTGTTAATACCCAGTCGAACCCATTCCAACAGCTGTGCGCTGTGCGTGCAATCGTGAGCGATAGGTTTGCGTCCCTTGTTTGTTTGCAGAAAAGAGGATGAGGGTATCAGGCACGATTGCTACTCAGCAGCCTTTGGGAGTATGGTGCACGTGATCTGATTTGGTTTTCGTTTCGTCTTGTTTTTTTCAGGACCGTCAGTTCATCGTTTCATCTCATCTACGGCCCCGCACCGGATGGAAGCAGTGACGGTTGCGAGCGATTGCAGCTGCCAGACGACCGTTTTCGGCGCCTTCATGTCGCCGCCCCCACGGTGGACGCTTTAAAACACCTTTCTCCCACTCTCCACCGGAGTAAATCCCACACACGTGACAAACAAGGACGCTAACGACGACGACGAGACCATGGGTGAGGAGAGCCTGGAGCGCAGCGAGAGTAAGCTGCTACAGCCGCACGTGGCCGACTACAGCCCGGTACGGCAGGATCATCATCAGGCAGCCACGGACGAACCGGCACAACGGGACGAGCAGGACGAGAGTAACACTTCCGAGAGCACTCTCGGTGCTCCGTTACCGGTCAACTCCAAACCGAACGGTGAGAACTTTGACCAAGCAAACATAAACTTCTAAGCACGTGGATAATGCGGTAGTAAGATGTTGTGTGGCCCGTGCCGCCTAATACGGCTTCCTCGTGTACGTCTCTTAATACGATCAAATGTGTGATCACGAAATGATCGTCACTGGTTTGGAAAAACGAAAGGCGTAACGACATAATTGAAATCAATTGAATTGCGGATGCTGGCGGTTGATGATTGGTGGCCAGCATAAGAACATGCCACCACCAACGACGCACAAGACGCTCGGTTGTTTCTGAGAATACTGACCACAGGCACCATCAGCGGATGCCACTTAATTCCGTCATGGCGATCGCTTTCTTGACGATGATGAATATGTTTATGCTTTGCTTGCAAACTGGCGCCGGCGAATTCGTCACAAGGCGGATGGCGTCGTGTTGTGCGTCACCGGGACCATGTCCGTGTGTAGTAAAGTGCGTTTTGGAAAATAACTCCTGAACCACATTCATGCTACTCGGGGTGTTGTTCGGGGCGCATTAGAAAAAGAAACGTCATTCGTTGTCTTGTGGCATTTGTGTGATTGTTCGTGTAAGCTATTTGCAAACAATGACGTCTTTTGGGTTAAATGTTTTGTCGTAACTTATCATGCGGGTTGTTTGTTTCTCCTGCGTGTACGTCTATCGGAATGTTATTTTTTTTCTCTCGTTTTTGATAAGATTTTAGCATTGGGAAGTTTGAAAAGAACTCGCTTTGAAGGTTTTTTTTAAGAGTTCTTGAGCCATGATCGACTGGTTTTGTGTTTCACATTACGGAATCAAACATTTTACTTACTTGATTCATTTGAAAAATATGTAAATACACATGACGTCACCTTACTGGTTTAGTTTTGTCCAGCGGGCAAAGATCGTGCTTGGATTTGATAAAATATCTGTTTTATCCCGATAAATGCCGTTGTAAATGCTAGCCTTAATGTTTAACAGGATGTAAACGGATGGTAACAGTGTTCACTTCTGGCGGTTAGTTTGGTACCGGAAATTGTTCACATAGCACAATTACATCATTCATGCGTCTGCTATCAGTAATTGACTCGCGAGCCACTCTGTGCTTAATGCAAGTGTGATGCAATGTACAACATTCGCTCGTTCCTGATCGAGGGCAACCACTTTCATTTGCAAATTGAACTCCACACTGGCGGCACACAATTAATTGTCTGTGAGAAATCAAACCATTGCGTTACGCCACGTTTGAAAAGGAATCGTGATCTCGATCGCGTATCTTTTCCGTGTTTCGGGGTCAGTCAGTCAGGGGACCAATTTCGTTTTCGTGCAAAACGTTGCTCCGAAACTGCCTTATTTCTCGACGGTCAACGAGAATGTCAATGTCGCCGGGGCCACTTTTCTGCCAGCCTCCGTCTAGCAAATGAAGAACCGTCACCTACCGTCCCATCGGTTGGTCCCTATTTATAGGCCGTAACCCACAAAATGTTTCCGACCAAAGAAAGAAAGCCCAGACGTTCAGATTTAGCGAGTATTTGCGACAAAGAAATCGATCGAGTCTACTGGCACAGGCTGTTGCCGTTGGTCGCAGCGAATGCTCTTTTTTCGGTGTCGTTTTTCACTCCGTCACTCCCATTCATCTCGTGCCACAATTCGATCGTTTAAAGCTATTGAACGGTTGAACCGTATCCTGTGGGAGATACAGTTTCTTTATTGTGCTGTCCGTCTGCCAAATGTGAGTATGGACCTTGAATTGAAAGCGCAATCGTAATCGTAGAACCGATACGCGCGTAGGGATAATGAAAATGGACTGGCGGCAATGCTGTGTGGCCTGCGAGGGCACCAGCGCTGGGTGGGGGATGTGTCGTAAAATGCGAGATCGTGCAAATTCCCGTATAGTAATGACAAGGCGCTGTTTGCTTTTTTTTTTGTTGCAAGAAGCGCGTGCGTTCGTTTGCCTTCGCCTTTAATTGTCTACCCACGAGAGATAGATAAAACGTTTCGCCGGAGCGAATCGCTTGTCACACAATTGGTAGTAATTGTTATCAGCTCTTTCGTTCATTGAATGAGGGGAGTGAGATGGTGTGCTGATCGTGATGGATGGGAGGCACACATGATGATGGCCTTGAATGTAAAAGGGCCATCGTGGAAGCCATTTTTGCACGTCAAGACACAGACATTGCGACGGAGGTGACTCGTGCCGAGTGGTTGACGTGCAATCTCCCACCAAAGATCTATCGGTGACAGGTCGTTAGATTGAGTTGTAAGTTGAATATTGGACTATATAGTTTGGTGGAATAATACCGCTTCCTTATATTGCAGCAGAAAATGATGCTTCGTTCGTAGCTCGAATGACATACAGTCTGAATTTACTAATGAAATTTATTAAAGTCGCGTTAAAACGGTTCAAGGCACTTGAGGTTATCCTGTAAGCTCACTTCAACTAGATTAAAACATTTTATTTTCGATATACCTCCTTTCTTGTTCTTACTTGCAAATGTAAATTTTGAAATTGATATTTTTGCACTAAACAAAACGTGTGTTACTAGAGCTGCAAAACATCCCATCGATCAGCACGTTAGCAGTGATGAAATTCACGGTCAAAAATTGTCAAAGCAATAAAAATAGCATTTTACCGGAGATAAAGCATCAATTCAAGGGCAACCCCGATGGACAGTTATCATTATTGAGCGATAATTTGCCGCCGCATGCTTCGCAATGAATTACACCGGGGATAGGTTGTGAGCGTATTCCGCGGCGATAAGAATGTTCACGGTTTGCGCCTAGATACACACCCTCAATACTGCACCCTTAGCGTGCACGGACGTCAAACCGTAAGATACGAACGCGTTTCCAAGAGACCCCCGAGCGTGCGAACGTTGGCCACGTGCGTGAGGGTTTTTGTTCGTTCCGCTGAAAGCAGGCACGTTTATTCGCGTGTTAACAATTCTGCACACTTTACGCCCCTGTTCCAGTCGTCTGTAAAAGAAGCAAACCCATCGTACGTGGAACCCGTGGGAGGAGTGATAGAATTATTTAGATTTAAATTTGGATGGTGTAATTGGTGCAATTTCTTGACCGAGGCAGGGTTTATTTTCGTCATTTTGCCGTATAAATTCACTTTTATTGATGAAATGTGAATAAATATAGGGTAGTTAGGCACTTGTCTCGTATGTTTTGAATTTATCATGAATTTAACTTTTTACCATGATGTAAGCATTCGTGCCACTCCATACCTGTGAATGGCGCCTACAGCGCAATGAAGTGCTTTAAATGAAATCAAATTATACACTCCCGCGAACCGCAACAAACTTTAAGCTAAGCTTGGAATATTCCACCATCTTTACGACATTATACTTGCTGCATAGCTTTCCGCTGAACGTGTACCACATTGAGACACCAATCGTGACTTGAATATGGAATATTCATCTATTTTGAGCATCGCTTGACCCATACGACAATCCACTAAAACTGTGTGTGTGTGTGTGTGTGG